>JAIEZT010001373.1:17485764-17588046 GCA_019594935.1 Periophthalmus modestus
AGCTATATAAACTCATATTTTACCCTATAACAGTCACTTTCACAAAGCAAAAGCCAGTCTCTTTGTAAACTTGCATTATAATCCATCGCAGTCTTCCTTTGCAGCACCACTAAATGAACAATGTTGTACTCTGCTCCGTCATCACATTCAAGGCGCCCACTTAATGCCCTGACTAACTCGTCCTGAAAAACAAAAGCTTTGAGGGGAGCCTTATTAAAGATAATTCTTGCGTTGCTGAGTCGAATCCTCTTCACACAGTGTAACCCCAGGTCGGTGTGGGATTTAGTCACACCACTATTTAAGGCTAATAGCTGTTTGTTCTGTACTGTTATCCCATTAGAAGGATTATTGTGTACTCTGAGCTGCTTCGGTCAAGTATGTGCACGGCTAGTGTTTATAGAAAGAAAAAAAAGACCATAATTTACTTCCTGTTTGGGATTGTGTAGCCTAATCTTCACCCCAAAAAAGTCTCGAGCATTTTAAATAATTGTGATAATCGCCAACAGAAATACTCGCCAGAATATAAAAAATTAAAAATAAAATTAAAAAAAAATTATAAAACTTATCCATAGGGGAGTTGACAGGGGGGACAAAGGGGTCTCTTGTCCCGTGCCCCACAGTCTTAGGGGCCCAGAACTGGACCCTCTTCCCATTAATTTGTATAAGATGGGGGCCCATGTGAGGATTCTTGCCCTGGGCCCATAATGTTCTCCATTAGATTGTAGTTGTTTTCACTGATAACAAAGTACAATTATATAAAACTTGCTTAAACATGGAACTTATTCATAACTTTAACATTATTTATATCCTTAACATTTTTAAACTATCAGCTACTTTAATCATTATCATAATATTCTTGTACATCGCAGTTATTTTGACCATGATAATCGCAACCCAAAATTTAATTACTACATCGATTGTTAACAGCTAAAATAACATATTGACTATATTAATTGTCAGTTGTCAAATATATATTGTACTTTGCTCGAAATGTTCCGCATTTACTCGTCTTTTATTTATTGGTTGAAAAACATGCTGTGATTGAGGTCGCCTCTCCACAGATCTGGAAAACGTGACCTGCTTGTCTCCGTGGATATTGATTCATTCGATGCCATACTGTGGCGCATTCTAAGCAAAGCACTAATATCCCCACCAGAAAAGTGACGTAATGCCCCTTTAATCTATGGAATCAACATCAGTGAAGGCAGAAGGTCAGGTGGAGATGCGCTGACCTTACAAGGTTAATATCCTCTTCACTTCTCAGGTGGTGATTAAACAAATCCAAGCTCAAACAATAAAAGCAATATGTGAACAATGTATTGAAGTGTGTACCTTGAATGAATTGAACTGAACAAAAGAAATGATTTGAGAGGGGAGTTAAAGAAGCAATTTTTGTTAGGAAAGATAATCCTTATTTGAACAGGAATGGGGCCTTAGACATCATCTATCTCCTATTTATAACCTCCATCCTCAGATGCAAAGATAACAAAGAGAACAATAGGACTAACCAGTACGCTAATAGGTAATAGAGCATCCATTAAGGGCCTGTATGATTATGCTAACTATGACTCAGGCACAGTTCACACTTAGTTTAGCTTATTAGACCTCACCTACAAACAAACTGTAGTGTAGTTAGCTCCTCTGTTCAGATGGATATAAGGAAGTGTCCACCAGTAATTTGACCAGAACTGAAGAAGCGACTTGGATGAGCAGAGAAATAACTTAATTCCTACAATGTATGTGCACTGATTTAGGGACGCAATGCTAATATCTCCATTGTAATCCTGAAGTGAATAGTTATCAAACACGTCATAAACCACTGCTTTAGCGAAGAATAATTCTGCATCATCTGCACTCTTCTTTGTCACTGTCACTCTTAAAAGGCACTGTACCTGATTTCTTTACTGTCTAAAAATGTAAAAAAAACACAACTCGTGTATTTTAAGCAATTTGAAGATGTCCAAAGTTATTCCTCATTTACCCTATGCTTTCTTAGAATCCTCGTTATTCACCAGGATGAGTTCATAAGCACTTTTCAAAGCTTTCAGAGACCAGAGCTGAGTTTTTCTTCCATGGTAATGCTAAAAACTAATAGCATGCTAACAGTGCACTTCCTGATTTTCAGAGGATAAAATATTTTAAATTAGATACAGACAGCATGCATTGGTCTAACTTTTGCTCTACGAGTTGCTACAATATCCTAGTCTATACTGTGGCAAAACAAATTTAGCTCAACAACGTGGAGAAAAAAATGGGCACCGCCTCTTTAAATGCCACAAAGTCTGTAACATGCAGCAAGGGAAAATGTGCAATGACAATAAGGGAAACCCAGAAGATGCAAATGCCAAAGCAGCACTAATTTAGAGAAATAATTACTCCACCTTCAAAGACCCTCGTGGAGGCAACTTGTCTTACTCGCAGCCTCAAAGGGGTAAACAATACTTCCTGTCAACGTTGGAACTGTTCTGTTGAGAGACTCTGGTTTTGTTGTAAAGTCAAATGAAAGTTAAAGGCGCTATCTGTCTCGTGTAGCTCATTATAGCATGAGGAGATGAGGTAGGGTGCTTTGAGCCATCAGCTGTCATACACACGCCTCCCATGTTTTATAGACAGTCGAAAAGGGGAAAATAAATCACAAAGATTAGCCCATACGCTGTGGTAAAAGATCCAAAACAACAACATCAAGTAGCATGCATCATTACAGCGCAGGATCGTTCACATATGCACAGCAATAACAAAACAACCTGCTACAGTTACGGAAATACTAGGACTTTACCAGTGTCTAATGAATAGCGGAATTTTTGAATTTTGTGTAGCAAAAGGTTAAAATGAAAACTGTTTTCTTGGCCTTGTTTTGATGAGAGAATCAGAATGGAGGCGCTAAGATTTTCTGCCATGTTTAGTGAAGGACTTGTTTTGCTGCTGTCTTTATGTTATGCTATACCGGTAATTATTGTGTCCAATGACAAAATGCAGAGACAGGCAGTATAGGAAAAACAATGCTTCTCTGACAATGATTAATACATGCATAATGCAACAGCAGTGGGGAGGAGGGAGTAATGGACTGCATTGCATTTATGTTGTAGTAATATTTGGCGTAAACTGAGTTGTGTACTATTTGTAGTATGCTTTAAGCCTTAGCCTTTAAGCCTTACATGACATGGGAGAGCTAAAATTAAGTTTCAAAATGCAGATTTCTGTTGTAATACAGCCAGTTCTTGGGTCTATTCCAGGGGTGGGCAAACCTTTTGACACGCTGGCCACAATGGGTTGTAAAATTTGACAGAGGGGCCAGGTGCATCAGAGATTTGGCCTGTAACATGTAACAAAACACGAATATGCAAGGCTCGTTGTACAAATTGTTTTCCAAATGTATTCTTTTAAAAACTCGCCTTCAGAGAGAGGCTTGCTAGCTTTTGCTAATTTGAATGACAGCTAAAAACTTGCCTTGGTACTTTGATCGGACTTCGGTGAGAAAAATATTTTGTTGTCCACTCCGTATTAAACACTCAGCGCTCACGATCCACTTTTCTTTTCTTTGATAAGCTAATTTTTTTGCAGAAGGGCTGATAAGAGAACAAGAGAGTAATACAAGGTTGATGTGGCTGAAATGCGCCATAATTTGGTCACATTTGGTGGGCCGGATTAATAAGCCCAACGGACCATATCTGGCCCCCGAGCCGTAGTTTGCCCACCCCTGGTCTAGTCACCAATAGCAGGGATCAGATTCAGCATTTGTGCATTTACCTTTTGGATCTTTCATGGCAAAGTGCAATGTAATCAATAAGAAAAACTGGTTCTTATCCCCCATCTGTGAGTATAACGTCGTAATTCCACATTTTATGCAAATCTAGATTTAAAGTCTTCTTGGAGTTCTGCACAATTTCACTAATTTCATCATTTAAATTCACCCAGTGTGACTGAAATGATGAACCTGACCTTTTTATTAAGTTCAAGCTCATGTACTAGACTTTTACTCCATGAGGTAGGCTTTAAAATCTGTATAACCCATCCTTAGTTTGGAAAATTGCAAAGTGAATGTGGGGGGACCACCCAAGTGCAGCCAATCAGAACACTGCTTCTCACACATGTTGGCAAGAAATAAAATACTATTAGCTGAAAACCGTGCACAGTAATGTCATTTTTGATACTAAGAGCTGCTTTTATAGTGTTAATATGCGGTACTCAAACTCAAATGCTCTGGAGCCACTCAAGAAAAATAGCTCTGGAGTTTTTGGGATTTTTCATTTGTTCTGTAAAAATAATATTTCTGAGCGTTCTGAGCAAGATGACCTTGTAAACTGGTTAAACGTGTGACTGGACCAAATACAACTCCAGGTATGAACAATGAACAATAAAAGCTCCAAAAACTTCAAGGCTGCTTATTGCTCACAATCTTCATATTGTACTTTCACTTTTCTTTCTTCCATTTAAAATGAACCAAACTCTTAAGAGCCATATATTTACAGCAGCCAAAGAACTCAAATGAATGCTGCATAGATACCATACATCCTTGTCACTTTGATATATTTATAACTCGCTCTAGATATATACGCTCTTATCCATCAAATGTTGAGAGTGCTCCTACCTGTAATTCAGTTTAGTCATACCTCCTGACCTTTGCGTCGATACGTCTATGCCATTATTTCTGCGTGGTGGGCTGGCAACTCCCAAATATAGATATGAGAAGGAGAAATGTTGTCCTCCATTTTCACATTTTTGAAAATATTGTTTAATAAAGAACTCAGGGTGAAAATGACTTCCTACTCCCTCCATGTGTGGATTCAAACACAGCCGAGCCCCTGTGATGTATGGCTTCATCTTCCCACACTGTCAACTAGACTCACATATTTTCCCTTAAAACTATTAATAACACCAGAATAATATTAAAAAAACACACTTTAGTCACTGCCACCCACACTAACTACAATTACACTGCATTACATCTCCCAGCGTACATTTATGCTTTAGATCACACTAGCGAGGGGGGGGGTGCGCGTTTTGTCACACGAGTAAATGATTTTTGCGCTTCCCTGCTCCCCCTGCTCCCTTGTTTCCTCCGAACCACAACTCACTCTTAATCTCTCCGCAAAATGAGACAATAAACAAAGTGGAATTCACCAGACATCTCCTCTTGCACTGCAGCAGGAAAGGTTGAAGCTAGCCTTGGGCAAAGCTGTTAGTGTTTCATGCTCTAGCAGACTGGCACCAACTTCAGATGGGTGCAGCTCGTGTTGAGAGAAACAGAGTTGGCAATTATGTTTTGTCATCCCCTGTCTTTTATTCTTCGTTACTTTTGCTTTGGAAATCAATTGGTCGCGTTAATTTGAGAATGTCATAATTTCAGATGGATGGGCCTAGATACCACCATGGGAGATTTACGTTTTTTTGAAAGAAACATGTCAAACCGTAATGTTATTTGTCAGTGATTGGCTCCACAAATGTGCCATTTTAATCTTATGACTTTGAGTCCTTGGGTTGAATAATAAGATAATAATAACACATTTTCTGAAGCTAATGTGATTGTATTTATTTCAAAAGTTGCCCCTTCCAGAACTCAGTGGATTACATATTCCAAGAGGGGTATTCTAAACTAATTTTATAGAAAGTGGCAACCATTTATTGACTTTTTTGAAACCCCCAACCTTTTATTAATTTATTTTGTATATTATTATTATTATTATTATTATTATTATTATTATTATTGATTTTTTTTTATTTATAATATGTTTTATTATTTGTTGTGTAATGCTCTTCTTATTCATCTATTCACTCAAGATTTGTGTGATTAATTAATTATTATTATTATTATTATTATTATTATTTATTATTATTATTATTATTATTATTATTTAATTTTATTATTATTTTATGTATTTATTTTTAAGTTTTAGGTCTTGTTATATAAAAAATGAAAAAAATGTGTATGCATTTGTTGCTTAAATGACAGTATAATATTTGTTCACACATCAATAAAAATATGAAACATAAAAGTTGTGCTAGTATGTGCTTCATGTGGATAGGCCCCATAATTACAGAGATATTACCCATAAAACAGGTCAACAGATCTGCAATCCGACAGTTAAACAGCTAATTCTAACATAGAATTTTGACATTTGTTTCAGCTCACGGTTAAACTTTAGTAATTCTAAACTGCTGTCATGCCATGTGAGCGCAACCTATTGATGCAGCCTAGAACAGCGTGGAGACCAAATTGAATTATGTTGATGAAGGTATAGCGCGTACACAAATGAGACAAGACATGCTCAAAGCTTGTGACTGGAGACAGAGAAATTGAATGAACTGGATGTTTGATTGTTCTGAGATGGCAAATGTAATCCATGCGTGTTCACATAGGACCGTCTACAGCACAATGAGTCAGACAGATGTACCTGATGTAGCGGCGGTATTGATTCATTGTTTATCTGTTGGTGAAGTGGAGAGATGGCTGAACAATATTGAACAAGAATGGAAATATAACTGAAAAAGGCCTGATGACATTCAAGTCAGCAAGAACATTTGTTACATGGAACAATAGGCAAGACTAAAATACTAGTGGTTCAGTAATTGCATGTGTACTTTGTCTACAGATAGAATAACTCCCCTTTTGAACTTGACTTCTATAAAACCCACCGTCTGTGCAATAAAACCGAAGGACAGTGCAATTTATGTCAGTAATGGTTGTTCAAGTTCTCAATATTTACAATAGCTTTTTGTTGGTTATAGTCAAGTATAGTTCATATTTCAAGACCATAGTCCTCCCAGTGTTTTATGCGTTAAGAAAATTGGCCTTTGGACTGATACTTGATTACAGATTCCTGTTTTAAACCTGCACTTTGTACATTTTCTAGTGAAAGTTTCGCTACGTGTGCTCTGCCTGGAATACTCTTGGCATTAAATATTTCTATCTACATGGACACGCCAAGTTAAATGTCCGATCTGTGGAGAGGTGGCCCTGCTCACAGTAAGAATGCTTGTTTTTCAAGACAATAAAACACCTGTAGTTAATCAGATGCAAGATAATAGTTTAATTTCCATAGTGTGGGACATTACAGGCAAAATAATATATCCATAGAGACGAGCAGGTGATGGAGCGTCCAGCAGAAAAATTGTATGCAAAGTTGTAAATATTTTTTCACAGAATTCTTATTTATAAAAAAATAATCTAATTATATACAGTATATTTTCCTGTTTGGAGACACCATGCAGTAGTTTTTTTTTTTTTTTTTTTTTTTTTATTCATGTTTTTACTTGGTTTTGTGGGATAGCAGCCCTGTTAAATATTTATCATAGTTTTATATTCCACAAGGGGACAAATAGATGTTAATAGAAGTACAAAAATACAGGAAGTAGCGCTGAATCCTAAAACAAAATCCCACAATCTGTCATCAACACCAAAACTTCCATCCAAAATATGAGGACAACTTACACCAGGCATTTTTTTTCTGGCAGTTTAAACAGTCATTAAACCAAAAAAGGTGCTGGCAGATCTTGGTATTAATCTAATCATAGAAATTTAGACGAGTTTGGCCCTTTTTAAAACTATGGTTGCTAGGTAACAGATATGGAACTACCTCTATGTATGTCTGCTGCTGTCGAACCAAGAAGTAAAATTATAAACTTCACAAAAAAAAAAAAAAAAAATGAAAGAAAAAGAAAGGCAAGGTAATCCGATTATGTTAACTACGCTTCAGTGAAATGAGTAGTCTAACTGTCTTTGCCTTGAGCTAAAGTGTAATTATGTCCATACTATCTCTAGCTTCTCCAAGACCCCGCGGAGCCTAGTTCTTCTCATTACCCTCTGTCTCTTCTGTTTCCTATGGACACTCTTCCATTACCCTGAATACACCTCTTTTATATTGCTTAGCCTTCACATCCTATCTTTGCAATGCTTGACCAAATGCCACCTATCATTCCACAATCTTTCAAAGGCATCTTCCCTTTCTCCCGTCTTGGTTTTGCGTTTGATGAAAGCCCCGTGCCCTGCTGCTTGCCTGGTTCTCCCGTTCTCCTCTGTGGACCACCAGAGGGGCTTCTACAGCTCAGCACTGTCCTTGCACATTAAATCAAATATATGTCCTTCTACTCACCCTTATGCTAGCTGCTTTTGACGTTTTTCCCTCCACAAAGAAAAGCCTTATATGTAGATGTATTGCCACACACAGGACATGCTATAGAAGCCCTGAGCTGTGCAAGTTTGGAGGGATGAATTTTGATTTTGACCGTTAATGACAACTGCACTGGAAGATATAGTACTATGGCAATGTCACGGTATGTGGAAAAGTGAAGTAGAAATAAATGAAAGGCAAACATTTTTAGATGGAAGAACGGACTGGGTATATTAATAAAAATCACTACTCGAATGTTGACATGCAAAATGATGATAAAACCTCTGCTGCGGTCTTCATTCGGTTTGTATTGCCTTTTACTTTGTTTACAGCCTGGTTATTTTTAAAGGTGAATAACAGGGCCCGCCACCTGCTTGTCTCCATGGAGATTGAGAGTTGAGCAATACTAGTGTTTATTCAAAATTATTGAGATGCTGTAGTGTGATATTTATAGGTAGTGACCCGGTAGATTATGATATGATAAGGTTTTATTTGTACAGGGAGAGTGCACAACAATATATTACCCCGGCACTGGCATCTTTCCCATGACACTTGTCTTGGTTATAGCATGAATACTAATTTACAGCTGTATTCACTGAGCAAGTCGGTATAATGTCGGTGTGTTATCTCCATTTATTATATACCTTGATAGTTTGGGCTGTACTCTGGTGCCTTCCTCACAAGTTTCACGTGATGTTGCTGTGCCGTGTCTGGTCAGCTGATTTAAACACGTTGTCTTCCTACTTGGAGCAGTTGGGCGACAGTGCCATCTGCAGTATGACTTCTTCAGAATTGTAGGCCAGGCGTGAGGAAGTTGGTATGCCACCTCGTCCCGATTTACAGTCTGGTGGGTGCGTTTCCAGATCTCGATGGCCTTGCTGATTCAAAGATGGTACTTGTTGCTGTCTGTGCCTGTGATCTTATCATCCTTAGCGACCTTAGCCCAATTCATGAGGTGGTTTTCTCTCTTGCAGTGGTCTGGTATTACAAAACTGAAATGAGCTTTAAGCCATGTTATAATGTTGTTACCTCACTAAAAACATAACTGGAGTTTTGTTTATTTGTATGTCTACATCTCCAAAGCTCAAAATGCTCTGTTCAAGCTTGCAATGTCATGAGGAGGTGGTTTTCAAGGTAACAGCTACTATTTGCTTTTGTTTAGCAGAGATTGGCAGTTCTAGGTCTGAAATAATCCAAATGATTCTAGTGAAGGTGTATGGAGTTTAAAAACACAACGGAGCATGTCATGTATTACAGTATTACGTCATGTATTATGTGTTTGAGACAAGGACTAAGCCTATATATGCAGGATGTGTGTGTTAAACATGTGTGAATGACACAAACACGACTCCAGGTATGTTTTTGGTGGTATGACGAACCATTATAATATAGAAAACAGCATAATATGGGCTCTTTAAGTTATCAGGTTCTTCCACAGGTTCTTCCACTGTTTACTTTTTAAATCTTTTTTGCTAATACTTGGTTTGTTGGAGTCATCTGCTTGTCTCTGTGGAGATCGCTAAAATTTATTCCATTTTGGGGAACACTCCAAGAAAAACAACATCTCCTTGGGGACCAGAAAGTTTTGTACACTGTACCAAAAAACTAGTGCAACATTGAATTCCTATGATATTCTTCACGGCTAAAGTGACGAGGTGCAATAACAGTTGACATATTGCCGTTTTGATTTTGCAAGCAGTGAGTAACCAGTTCAGCAAGCTCTGGTGAAGATCCATGCATATTCCCATGTTGTTTTCCTCACAAAATAAGTCTGTGTTGCATCATAACTGCAATAACAACCTGTGCTTTCCATGCAGGCTTTGAAGGTGCTGTTAGCAGCAGGTGAGCTGACTTCTGAGGCACGCAAACTGCTGTTCAAGTGGAGGCGCTGTGAGTCCTGCTAACTTTTCGCATCTTCACATTTAATTAGGCGCTTATATGTACGGATAACCCAACATGCTTTGCCAGCGTGACTTTGATTTTAATTACAGTACACCGGGATTGAAGACATTTCTTTCAATTTCACATATGCACGTGGGGTCAAATTTAGAGCAGATCTTGTAAACTTCTTGTAAATGCTACCATAGTGGTTTTGACATAAATTGTAACTTTATACCAATCGCAAACTATATTCTTGATGTTGGCTCTTAAAAACTTTTCACAGCAAGTAGCACTTTGATAAATAAATTGGCCTTCTGAGTGCCACCAGTTCTAAACCAGGTCTAAAACAGAACTATTCCAGGTTTAACATAGATCTAAATCAGGTCTAAAATAGGATGATACCATTACCACACAAGTTTTAAACAGACTTAACCCTAACGAAAAAATGATGGTGTGCCACACGCGGAGAAGTAAAAACTCAAGCCCTTTTCACTCTCAGCTCTGGACCAGACCTTAAATTGATGAAAGCTTCTTGTTGAGTGGTTGGCCTTTCTTCAAGTGGTGATGTTCAAATATGTTTTAGGTATCAAGGAACTAGTACAAGACTGACAGTCTGATTCTCTAGGCCCATGCAGTGAGGAAATTGACCTAAAAGGCTAAATCTCAAATATGACTGGTTTTATTTTTTGTGGGTTAGAGCAGATCCCACTGTACAGACGTAGTAGCCACTTGTCAGAGCATCCTCAACTGACCGGCACATACAAGGAGCGGAGGAGAGGAAATGCTATTTATTTAGTTAGTTGCTTTTGTCCACTAAAACAGTGTATCAATGTCTTTTTACACTCAGAAACATCATTGGTTGAGCGGTCAAATCCACTGACCCACAGTTTGGCTGTGCAATTCCAGCTCCCACACATGAATGCTGTTGTTATGTCCTTGGGCAAGACACTTAACCCACACACTAACTCGCCCCTAGTGTCTGCGTACACTGGTGTATGACTGTGTATGTGAATGGGTGGGTGGCTCCTTGATGAAGCGCATTGAGTGCCTTGACGGTAGAAAAGTGCTATAGAAATGTGACCATTTACCATTTAAACATTATTTATATGGACCATGATAAGCATTTATGTACACACCAACTGCTTTTGAAAGGCACTGATGAAATTACCTTGAATCAAATATAAAAAGAAAAGTATTGACTGTGGAATACAGTATAATGGATAAGGAACTGAACTGATAAGTAAGTAAGTATGAAGATTTCTATAAGGCTCAAGGTTATTTCTAATTAGTGATTAAGAGTCGGAAATATTGTTAGCAGTGGGGCGACAGTAGCTCAGTAGGTTGAGTGTTTGTCCACTGATCCGAAGGGCGGTTCAAATCCCGCTTCTACATAACATCATTGGTTGAGTGGTTAGATCCACTGACTCAAAGGTTGGCGGTGCAATTCCAGCCCTCACAGATGAATGCTGTCGTTGTGTCCTTGGGCAAGACACTTAACCCACCTCGCCCCCAGTGTCTGCGTACAGCTGGTGTATGAATGTGTGTGTGGATGGGTGACTGGTTCCTTGTTGTAAAGCGCTTTGAGTGCCTTGAAAGGTGGAAAAGCGCTATATAAAGATGTGACCATTTACCATTTTAGCAGTGTGTTTGTACTGTACATTCAGACCTGCATTACATTGAGAAAACAGGCATGTTTTCTCAATGTGCCATGTACAAACATGGAATCAAACTGTAAACATTCTTACTTTGAGACAGTGCCATTATGTGACTCTGCAAAGGCTTCAGGGTCCAAAGGTCAAATCACACTATGGAAAAAAGTTTGCATTATGTAAGTTTGGTGAAAGGTAGCTTGATGTTATTGCTTTGAGTGTATATGTGGCACTGAATGCATATCCACGGAGACAAGCAGGTGACACCAGTGGGTCAAGGTAGACATCAGATCTGTGGAGACCCTACTTATTAAATGCATGGGGTTTTTTTTTCAACTTACTAGCTTATTTCTGCTTGTTTGCAGCCAAAAAAAAAGGTGAATCAAAAGTATAATAAATCTTGCTCACAGATTTCCACAGCCTTTTATCACTCACACATTTGCTACAACAACAATGGGGTAGTGTAATTAATTTTCTGGAGGGAAAGTGGGATGTTTAGCTCCAGCGTGTTAAAGAAGCGTCAAAGAGTTTGCCTCTAATGAACCATGCTCTCCGCCGCTATCTGTTTGTGAAAATGAAATGACTAAACAACGCCTCAGGTCGCAGCATCAGTGGAGTAGAGAAGGAAATATTACTTAGACTAAAAGGCTGTTGTGTCTGAGCTACAATGTGTCACAGACTTTTTGCAAAATACCAAATGATGAAATAGTTCCCAATATGCTTCCCCCGAGTTACACAAGAAAACACTGTAAAATTCTTTGTTAAGGCTTATGATCTGCTTAGACGAATGTTAGCTGCAGTTGAAATCCAGTGCAACACCTCAGCGCCCTCTCTTTACTTTGTTTTACAATAGGAAAACATGTCGAAAGTTTCTCAAAAAGCCATTTTGAATAGTGCAATGTTGAAATATAGCATTATTTACTGTCACTACCACTCCAGACTTCTGCTCGTGAAGAGAACTCGGAATACATGTTTGACATAAGCCCCTTTAGCGTTCTTTCAATACATTTTCCTCCACATTATTAAAAGTAGACGGCATGATAATAATTGGAATTACAGCGGCAGGTTTTTTTTTTGTTTTTTTTTGTTTTTTTTTATAGAGCTGTATATAGAAATGGAGCCACAGGGAAGAACCCATTTGTCAGGATGAAAATTGAAAGACACTTTTTTCTTCATGAAAATTGCACATGTATGTCTTGGGTTATTACTAATTCTTCAAGTTTCAGTTCAATATTATAACCACCAAAAGCATCGCATTGACTGGCTGGGTGGTCTATCTCATTTTCACTTCCACACAAAGATGTTCAAACCCATAGACTATACAAAGAAGTGGGCTAAATGAGTATGACGTCACCCATAGCGTTCAGCTCCAGTCAAATGAGGCTCATCGAGGCTTGCGGTTATAGGAACGGATATGGAGCCCAGTTCCATATTTGGAAATCTGACCGTAAGTATCATAGCAACCAAAGAGCAAATCTGCAGAGAAGAAACCTGTTGCCAACGCTAGCGGGAGCAACCTCAGGGAAAGAAAGCGACTCATTTGTCTCGTATTAATGATTATATTTTGAGTTACGGACACAATAGTGAAATAAAAATACCAAGATAACGTAGAGTGGATCAGGATGGGACAATATAAATTTTAGACTCATGGTTATCGTGACCAAAATAAATCGCGATTCACGATATTATGGTGACACTTATTAACTTGTAAATGTTCCGACGGCCCGGGCCTACTGTACAACTCTACAGGAATGTACATGTACTTCTGCACCCACGCAATCTACACATCAAATGAAAGCTACAGCGCTCGTCTTTTCATATATGCAAACAATTTTCACCCAGAATCACCACAGTACTGACAGGAAAGACGTTTTTTTTTACAGAAAAGCCAAAAATGAGGATTTGGACTTCACTCACCTTTGAGGCTCTGGTTCTGTCAAACATCAACATATTCCACAAAGTTGGTCTCATTCGTTCCGTACAGGTCCAGAGAATATAATCCAGTCAAGAAATCATGTCCACAAAATAAGTTAGATCCTCCAGGTCGAAACTGCTGCAGGAAAGTATTCCACACGCGAAATCTGCTCCGTCACTTTTTTGCATTTCTTTGGTCGATTTCAGACGTAATAAACTTAAGACAGCGCCGACTTTGGCCGTGTCTCAATTCACCAAAAAAATCACCAAAGTGCCCTTAAGTCACATTTAAGTCAGGTGAGTACTTCGACCTGCACTTCGAGCAGTACATGGAACAGAGCATGTGATGAATTGGGACACGGCCTTTGTTTCTCAGAGATAAACACACGTGTAGCTTCTGATTGACACCAGTTTTGTCCAATAAGGTGGAGGTTGTGTGTCACTGGAGTCGCAAACAGTGAATCAGTGCGACATGTGACTGGAAGTTTACGCCCCACTCTCCCCCGTGTAGAATCAACCAATCACATCACACACGTTTAGTGACGTTTTCTCCTCACAGCCAATGAGCAGTGGAGCACGTGTGTGACATGCCGAGATTTTCCGTAAACAGACGGACTTTACCGAGTAAACGAAGCGTGTTAATGCGGCGCATTCTAGGCGCTGTTGTTTTGCTTCTAAACGTGATGAAACGGACAAAACGGAGAAAACAAAGGAAGTACGTGATCGAGGACACTGTGGATGTTTGTACAAGTTAAACTAGAGGCGTCTCTGACCCGGAGCGGTTCGTGTCAGAGTGAAGATGACTGTGGACTCAGGAGGAGAGGAGATTATTTTTGATGGATTGGATGCATGGTTTATTCTGCTATTGACATGATTGTAGGTAAATATATATGGTGTGTGTGTCTGTAAAATGCTGTTTAGCTACTACACACAACACAATCTACATTCAAGAGTTTATGTCACTTATGGATATTTTCAGCTCAAGTTTGTCAAACACTGCAGGATGTTTGTCTCGTAAATGCACGTGCAAGTTGCTCTGTTTTGCCCTTGGACCCGCAACTTTTTTTCAGCACCAGACTCTGCCACTAGAACAGGCACAGACGCAACAAGTGACATCGCTGTGACAGAGCGCCCCCTTGTGAGCAAACACCAAAAATAGCATCTAAACATTGTATTGAAACCAGAAAGATGAATCAGTCTGGTGCCGTAAAGACTATGATGATGATGACGATTTTTGAAAAATGCCACAAATGATTTATCGCGGACCGTTTCTATCGCATAGAGTATTACAATATTATCGTATATCGTCCCATCCCTAGTCAGTATAAAAGACCGAAGATCAAAATGACAAGCCTTACGGAGAGAGGGGTGACAGTTTTCTAATGTAAAGTGAATTGGAGCCAGAGTCGATGGAGCCGGAAGCGTACCCATGCTCACATCGTAATTGCAATGCATCGGCTAGTACGTCGATTTATATATGCAGTCTATGTTCTAATCCCATACCTGTGCCAGAAAATGAATGCATGTTGGTATTAATGTGCAAAAGGGCTTGTGAGAACTAAGGATCAGTCAAATATATTTAAATACCTACTTCCTTCTTCAGAGGTAGATGTTGGTACACTTTGAACTTGCAAACATTGTATAGTGCAAACTTCAGCACGGTGTATACGGGCCCACTCACAAGAGAATAAGTCCTTCTGCATTGCTGGAGATGGGAGCCAAGATAGTAAAAGTTAAAAATCAGTCCAGGTATGTACTTATAACTTATAGCGTGGCCCTCTGATATAAGGCTTTATCTTAACTGCCTGTTGACAGTAGTAATGACCTGAGCAGAAGCCATTAGAGCTGTGTGTTTGGTGTCTCCCAGTGGACGTCTGCAGTGTAATTACATTCAGCCCTGCACTCACAAAAACAGGACTGGGACATTCCTCACTGCTGTCATATCACCACAAAGCATTCTGGGATTTCTGTCTCCGCCCGCAGAAAATCACACAGATGGTGCATTGGAACTTCTGCGCTCCGGAGTAAATGGCCCATGAACATTTGCCGTGACCTCCCCAGTGCTGGCCATCCCTTTAAGAGGAACAGAAGTGTCACCTTTAATGTGGACTGCCCATGTTTGTGGTTTCTTCATGTGTAGTCAACACTATTTCAACACTATTATGGAAAATATTGCAGTCTAACATTAGCTTGTGAAATTACAAGACTTTTTGCAACTGTAGCTCAATGATTAAACATTCAGTGCTCGCAACTTAAAGGGAATCAGTTTGATGCTAGCTCTGACCAGTGCATTATGTTATATTCTTGAGCAATTTTTTTTTTTTTTTTTTTTTTCACCTTCTAAACCAGTATTTCTCAAACGGGCTACAGGAGCTTAGGATGGGTTGGTGTCTGATTTTAAAGTTAAATTGAATAGTATGTGAATAAAATGTAGATATTTGTACGTCCTTAAGGAAGGTTTTAGATAATTTTGGACCATCTGTTCCAAAAAATTAAAATAAATAACATGTAATAGTAATAACTGACTTTCTACTACTACCACTACTACTGTAAACCAATTTATTTGCCAATTTAGGTGGTACTTGGAGTGTGAGACTAATCTTACAAATAGCGATTGGGAACCACTGGTCTATACCATGGGTAGCTACAAATGTGCTAATTAGCAACTTCCCATACCATTATAAAACATGCATAAAGTATACGCAATGGAAACTCCTCCAGTTTCAGCTATGCAATCTGGAGTTTTAGGTCTAAATACTAGGTACATCATGATCCTCAAGTAATGAAGGAACGATCACTGGCAAAATATTGTAAAATGTTTGAAGCCATGACAGATTTTCTACTTAAACGGCCAATATTTCTCTATTTCCTGAGCTATGTTATAATGTTGTTTCCTCATCACAAACAAACAGGGGAGTTGTGATTTGTTTCATTCACACATGTTTAACACAGAAACCCTGTGTATTTTGGCTATGTAGGGTTTGTGAGCTCTTCTGGGAAACAGAAAACACTTGTTATGTCATGTGATAATACAGGAAGTGCTCCACTGTGTTTTTTAAGCTCCATACACCTTCACTAGAATCATCTGGATGATCTCAACCCTGGAACCACTCTTGTACTAAGGGTAAAAGGTAGCTGTTAAGTTGAAAACAACCACTTCATGATGTCATGTGTTTTGAGCGTTGGAGATGTAGACAAACTAATAATGAAGGATTACTCACATGTGTGAATGAACCAAAACAGGAGGAGGTGACAGCATTTTTACATGGCTTAAAGCTTAAGAGTCAGTTCTCCTAATATAGGATGTTTAAGATGTATACTATCAGCAATATCAATACACATAAACACATTAGAATAAAACTACCAAGATCAAATCCAACATTAGTCATGGGTGCTCAAACTCTGCTCCCCCTTGTGTCTGTGAGTCCATCAAAAACTTGCCGCTGGTCTCATCAATATAACTTTTTCAGTCAGTGAGCAGCGCGCCAGCATGACATCCGGCCCTAATAGTCAGAGTAATTTGCTGTTACATATTGAGGCTCCACAGGGAGACTTCAAAATGGACATATGGACAGAGACTGCAACACTGTGAAAGTCATTGCAATTAGTTCTTTTCGTATTGAAGCCATCAGCAGCTCGTCAGCGTGCCATTCCATTGCCACATTCGCAGCAGGGAGGAAATAACAACAAAGACACGAGAGTGGCTATCAGTAGGCTATCAGCGCTACCTGTCAATACAACGGCTGCGACAGGGAGACCAAATGCTAAATGCTATGGCAATAGGATTAGCAGCACAGAGGAGACATTTCAGTTTTGCTTGAATGCACTTTAAAGTTGTGTCTCAACAGTGGGTACAATTCAGATGACTCGGTGAGAAAGTTGTAGCTTAACTTTTGTAAGGTGTAAGACAAAAAGTTGAATATTGGCATTTCTGAATAATAAGCAACAAAATAATATGATTAAAAATACAAGGACAATATATATATATATTATCATAAGCAGTACTTTTTACTGCAAATTTGAGTAATCTTACCAATATAACCTAAATAACTTCACATTGCATTGTCATACAGACCTAATATTAATATTCCAAGCCTTTTTTAAAGCATATTAAATGCACCCATCTGAATTATCCACTGTATTGTCCACTGGTCTGTGGCCCTCCGTGTTGAATATTTTTCAAGATGTGGCCCTCGGTGAAAAGAGTCTGGGCACCCCTGGTTTAAGTAAAGGTCACAATCATTAAAGCAGACCTATTATGTAAAATCAACTTTTCAGAGCCTTTAATCATGTTATAGTTGTGTCCCCTTCTCATTTACCTTCTCAAAGTTGTTTTTGGAGTGATTTGTGCATGTTTAATCTTTAATCTTTAATCGCTTATTTGCAAAATGCCATATTGCCAATCAACCCTCGTTTTCACTGCCACCACCATACCACCACTTGTCTCTACTTTGTTCTTCAATTTCCCTTTCTTAATTAATGATAGATATAGGGTCTGGCAGGGTTGCGTCGTCATTTTGACACAAATTGAAAAAAAACAACAACAAAAAACGGCTTGGTAGCGTGTGAGGGGCCGACTGCTACACGGCTCTTTGTTGGGATGACATTTACGGTGACGTCAGCTCCCATTGGGCAGTCTTTTATGAAGTTGTTTTAGATAAATATAGTGATTAAAAACGTGAAAATTATATCATAATGATCTACGAATGTCATAGATTTGAAGTATGTTAACTATTGTGCAGACATAAGCACAATAGTTCTTCTTTAAAGGTGAACTGCGCAATTGTTTGATCTATTCATCTGTCCTTTTATGAACTAATCTATTGTCTATTCTATATGTGCTTTAACTGAGAGTTTATGCAATGACATTGTAAATCTTTAAACTACTAAAGTAACTACTAAACCACCACTCACCCCATCACACACACACACCCATACTCCAGTGAGCAGAGACACAACATGTTTTATGCTGGGAGCGGGATTCAGACCACAAACTTTCAAATCAGGGGATGAGCATTCTACCAACTGAGGTTTTCAGCTCTTCTTTTTGTGCCATGCTCTTAAATGTGTGTCTTCTCAAGGAGTCTCTTAGGAAGCTTAGGCGCAGTAAAGAGGAGAAAACAATAGCAGTGAGTTTAATTATTGAAAGTCTATGTTGACAGAGACACAGGCTGCAGGCTGTGTTGACTTGATCAATGTTTAATGAAAACTACACCATTTTCTCACTCTTTCCTCCCTCTCTGACAACTATTAAACAGGTTTCAAACACAGATGCCCAAGCAATGCAAATGGCACCAAGCTGAATTAGTAACTAGTTGTATACCAGTAATGAACATGATATGATCTTTCATCACACATCTTAACATAGAAGTGTAGATGTATATTTTTAATGCATTGTTACAAGTAGAAACACTATATTATGGGCCTAAGACACAGGCATAGACAGTGTCCAGTTACAGACACTGACACATTCAGGGTCCCTCTGCCTGGTGAAAACCTCAGGCAAAGTGAACTGTATTACTCATTACCAGTAGCACAGTTGGTAGAGCGTTAACTGATCCAAGGGTTGGCGGTTCAAATCTCGCTTTTGAGGTAAACATCATTGGTTGAGTGATCCGATACACTGACACACAGGTTGGCAGAGCGATTACAGCTCATTGTGTCCTTGAGCAATACACTTAACCCACCCCAATGTCTGTGTGAATGGGTGAATGGCTTTGAATACCTACCGAGTATATAAAAATTGACTATTTAAATATGCACTTTTCCAACTTTTACGGGCAGGGTGTCCGCAACCTGCTTGTCTCTACTGAGCTGTTATTGCGTTGCCTTAACTGTAGAAGAACTGTCTTGAAAAAACAGGGTTTCTATGGCTACCTTTCCAAAGAACTGACCTGTAACTTGACTTGGCGTTGTTACATAGTGCATAGTTGAATTTATAGTATTTCAGTTTGAATACAAAGAAAAAAAGGGTTACACATTCAAAGTAGCAGAGATTCAAGCTTGTGTTAATAACCGCATTATCACCAGTCAGTTATAATATACATCCAGTAACTACACACACTCAGTACTCAAGCAGGCACTATGTCAGGGCATCCTTTGTGACATGTCAACATAAACTGTCACATGTGGATTATGTCATGCTCCATAGGCACCACTCTTCTGCCTTAAAGCATACATGAAACATAAATGACAGGCCCTGAATATTTCATAGTAGAGTAGGTATGCGCTGTACCATAGTGTCAACAGTCATTCAACTAACAAGAGGTCACGGTTAATTAAGGGTGCATTGCATGTGTAGAATATCATTTATATAGTTAGAAAATGTTAGTTAGATTATGTTTTCATTTCACTGAATAACATGCATCCCAGTGGGCTTGCATCTCCGCAGACCTGACCTGATACTATTCCACAGTATTGCATAAAACGTATCTGTCTCCATGGAGGATGTTCTGAAGTATGGTTGCATTTCTATTGAATCATGCAGGTGAAGTGCCACCTCCAGAAAGTTACACAGTGTTGCTTTAATTTAAATGTTTTGATGTATTTTAAAACATATTTCCAGGTTACAGTATGAAGCCT
The DNA here is from genome assembly GCA_019594935.1 of Periophthalmus modestus. Taxonomy (NCBI): domain Eukaryota; kingdom Metazoa; phylum Chordata; class Actinopteri; order Gobiiformes; family Gobiidae; genus Periophthalmus; species Periophthalmus modestus. Next base: position 17,505,899 of record JAIEZT010001373.1, read on the forward strand.
GGTTATAAAATTGCACTAATCTGATATGAACTGCAACTCCTCAGAAGAATCTGAGCCCATACTGTTTTTGTGGGGCCCTGCTTATATATCTAGAAAAAAAAAAACCCATCAAATCTGAAAGTTTTTTTTTAAAGTTTTCTTACATATTTTGAAGTCCAGATACTCCATTTCATAACTTCCATCCATTTTCACATAGATGCGTGGGTATCCTGAATATAGCCTGTCCACATACATGGCATTTAGATTCCATATTACTGCTACTATTGAATACATTAGTTGCATAATGTGTGCTGTGGCGTCCCAAGTTTCCTGTGTTTTTGTGCCTGTTCTCATGGTTCGTTTGGCCTCGCGGTCACAGTGGAGGCTGAACTCACCCACACAAGCCCAGGGTGCAAGCTGGCCTCTCCCAATGCTGCTGCCCCTCAGTCTGGCTCCTCATTATAAACACAAAGGCACAGAAGGAGATGTATTGCATCCCAACACGGTTTATGCTGTTTCTAATGATGACATTTTGCACCGGAGGATAATGCTAAAGCTTTATATTCATCTGTTGTCTACAGAAGTCATTAAGAATTCTAGTATCATAAAGATACGCTAACTTTTCAGCAGGAGAGTTTGAGAGTTTCTTATCTCCGTGGCGACATATTGACATCACCAGACAAAGTTACAGGTCAGGTCTGTGTAGAGGCGAGCCCCCTCACAGTAAGAATCCATGTTAAAAGTATTTAAAAAGTATTTTTCTAATAATAAAAGACACCTCTAATTTATCAAATGCAATGTATATATTAATAATGCTATATTGCGGAACAAAGCAATCTCCATGGTACCGGCAACAACCAGAAAAACTGCTCAGTGTACCTTTGTATACATTGAATTATCAAAATGCACATGTAAATATAGGAACAAGTCACAATTATAAGTTAGTAATTAAATTTTCTAAGTTGCTCTCTTGACAAGTTTGATAAAAAATGTCAACTTTCCATAGAATCACCCAGAAAGTTAAATAACGTGCCATCAGGTCTGTGTAGTGACTATAAAGTGTTTTTTGTATTACTTTGCTACACCCATGATTCAACCCTGAACTTTATATTATCATTTTGAATAAAAGCCTATTCTCATTTGGAAGTGGCATTGACTTTGGCTCTAAAAGTTAGTACAGCGCAGTTCACAAAGAGGCCACAGAAATGATGCATGCAGGAAGCGCCACACTGTACGCTAAATGAAGCATGTAATGGTTCGCATGGGCCCCACCAAATACTCTGAGCCAAGATGGAGTTCTCTCTTCCCAAATATGGCTCCATTTCCTGGAAAATGGCACCAGCCCATGATTACTTAATGCACACCATACCTGAGGGGTAAGGCTTTGAAATAGGAGGCATTAATTGCAAGTCTCGCCACCAATCCGAAAGTTGCGGTAACAGCTGTAACACAATGGCTCCGAATCTTGTGAGGAGAGCATGGATAATACAATATAAGGCAGTGAACGTGTATGTAATTTTGATTATAAATTCCATAAATATGACTTGTCTCTGTCTCACATTCAAATCAAATAGAACTTTTAATGATAACAACTGCAACGCTGAGTTATTCTTAATTACATTACGCATTGGACATCCAATCGAATCAGAAAGGAAAATGAGCCTCACATGAGCGTCTTGGGTTGCCAGTTCCAGTGCTGAAATCCTGTTGGTTTGAACCTAAAAGGACTCTCTCTGATCTGAATCCTCACTACCTCAACCCCAGCACCTGTAGCCAATCATTAATCCTTGCCTCTGCTGCTGCAATATATCCCGCCCATATACTGAGAATGAGAAAACGTGTATGACTCCTCCATGTGCAGGTTAAGGCACTGGCAACCCAGGTTCAGTTGTGATTGTAATACATACAGCTCCTTAAAACAAAACTATTTCCAAAGAGTAAAGAGGGAAGAAAACAAACGTATTATTATGTCCCAAACATTCACTTACTCCCAGCAACAATGGATTTTTGTCATTATTGTTTAAAGTTGGCACAGAAATTGTATTATTCCTCAGTGAAACAACTGCTTAGTGCCCATGTCCACTAAACACGCTCTTCTAGGGTGGGCTTGAGATATTCATGGGTTTCAGGTTCCTGGTACACTGCTATTTCTGGACTTTTTCCCCATTCAAAAGACATTATTTTGTTTTATCTCATTAAAAGGCTTATATTCCTCAAAACTGGCTTGTGTGAGCGTTTAGCCATGTTAGAACGTTGTTACCTCATCAAAAACATAACTGGAGTTGTGTTTTGTATCGATTTACATATGTTTGAGTAATCCTGCATTATTAGACTGCCTGCATCTCTAAAGATCAAAATGCTCTGTTCTACCTAGTGTTGTCAAACTTCAATCAAACTGTTTTGCTCTACAATATACTAGAATAACCATGAGTAAAATATGCTTGCTTTCCCCTTTCTTCAATAGAGATCGCCACAAAAAAATCTACAATATCTTTTAATGCACCAAGAAGTAAAGACGTTACAATAAGGCTAAAACGATAGCTGTAGCTTCAACGTTTAGCAGTTCCAGGACTGAAATTATCCAAATGATTCAAGTGAAGGTGTATGGAGTTTAAAAACACAGTGGAGCACTTGCTGTATTGCCACTTGATGACATCACAAGCTGGAACAGAGTTTTCAGTTTGAGAGAAGAACTAAGCCTAAATATAATGATTTGTGTGTTAAACTCTATGTAATTTTTTAATAAGGATACAACATTATAACATAGATCAAAAATGTAACATGGGCCCTTTAATGTCTATGGCAACCATTGTTATTTTCTAATAACTCTGTCCCCCATGGATAACTTGTGTGTCTATTTTTATCCAGCCTGGGCCACAGAGATCTAAAAGCATCCAGAGAAGATCAGTGAACATGTTCTTGTAAGGAGAGGAATTCCTTATCTTCGCACCAATTAATAGACAAAGTCCCGTGGGGATGTGGCGTGGCACAGAGGGTCCTTTTGGACACAGCATGACACAGAGCCACATCTCGAATACACAAGATCAGAGAGGAAAATCTAACTAGACTCTGATGGTGCTTTGGCAAACCCTACAAATACATGACCATGAGTGCACTGTAGGAGTTTTGCCCAAGGGCACAATGGCAATATTCCCCATACTGCTGTTTCTGCACCTCTTGATGTGTGCAGTAATTTTTCTCTTAATCTCACATTATTTATAGAGACTGTGTGACTTTTCAGGTGGATGGTACGCCGCCTACTTGATTGTTTGCTTTCCACTGTATGCATTTATTTAATTACAGCCATTAAAAAATGACTAATACAAGTGTTAAGTTTTAAGCCAATTTGTAGAATATTGCAGACAAAGCAATGACATTTTCAAGATGTAAACCGTGCCCTTTTAATGGATAAGAACATCAGATAGAAGTTGTATCCATGGGTTTGAGCATAATGAAAAATTAGCACCATTGCCATAGTGATTAAAAAAAATGTTAAATCTTTCGAATGGGTAACTGTACTCAAAATGGCAAAGAGGAAGCTGAAACTTTGAACAGAAAGATATATAAATTCTAGTCATTATATGAAAAAAATACATTGCTATAACAAGAATTGTTTGTTGTCAATTACTACAAAAAGTTCAAAAAGTCTTATTTGATGCACACTGAAGCATGAACGTCTTGATATATAAACCACACTGCTGGTAACAAGAAACCCTTTAAATTCATTATAGTGTGTGTAAAAATATAATGCGTAAACAAAGCATTTTCTCATTAAGGAAACCTGCTGAGATTTTGTGGAGAAAAAAAAAAAAAAAAGTCTCAGCAGACAGCAAGTGTGAAAAACAATGCATTAAAGACATATTTTACTCTACAGAATCCATACGCTTTTCAATTTTCTATTATGGCAAATATGTTATAACCTATTCAAATGTATTCAAAGGTCTAATTACTTCCTTATAAAGAAACAGTCGTAAGTTTGGTTAAGTTGATATATTCCCTAATGCTTAGTACAGACATATTTGGGTTTATCCAGGGCTAATCTTGTTTTGATTTACTATGTTTGACTTCAAATATCTTGTGACTTAAAATCTGTTCTTGTTTGGGATGCCTTAAGTTGAATAATAACACTCACAACTACATGCAACTGTGATTCACTGCAGAGGCTGGATGTTAACTGTATACCCTGGGCTCTTAAAGGTAAAAAAAAAAAAAGTATTGCAATCACAGTGGAACCCGGATTGCCAGTTCCTTAACCTGCAGAATTCACTCAAAGCATCTACTAACACTGATTTGGGATTTAGTTAGAAAGTTCTTTTAGTTTCAAACCAACTGGCTTTGAGCATTGAACCTGGCAACCCAAATGAGAGACAGAAGAGATGCATTCTGATTGGTCAAGGTCATGAGAACCAAGTACCAAATTATAACATAATCAACTTGGCCATCGTATCCAAGGTTTTTGTAATTAAGAATGAGAAGAATAAGAATTAGTATTGTACTGTAACCAGCAAGGAGCCACTTCTAAAAAACTGAAGGGCGAATATTTACAACTGCATAAGGTTGCAAACCATCATGACGGTGCTGTGGTGCACTGTATCTAGAACGGTGTGGAGGTGTCACACAAATGTCTCAAAAAAAAACAAAAAAACATCCTTCCATGTGATATGTCTTGTGCACGTGACCTTCGCTCTATGCGGTATTGGATCATTTGGCTTCAAGCGGCACACAGAGCGGCACCTGGTAAAGCAAAACCAGCCGCTCATAATGAAGCCCCAGCAGAGGAGGAGAGCTTGTGCAGCTGCGAGTCGGTTTTGTCGTCTGCTCACCAGCGGTCTTCCTCAGTGTGGTCACGTGATGTTGCTGTGACGTGTTAGCTGATTTAAACAGGTTTGGAGCTGTCTTCCTACCGGTGAAGGCGGGACAACGGGACCACCTGCAGTCGGACTTCTTCAGGTGCCGTCGTCCTGCCTCTGCCGGTAGAAAGACAGCGCCTTTCAATATCACGTGATCGCTCTGCAGAAGATCGCTACTGAGCAGTCGAAACTGTCAGGTATGAAAACAAGCTAAACCTTGGTCTGGAAAAATAATCAATCAAAATACATTAACAGAAGATAAACCTCATTGGACAACAACAGCCATATTATGAGACTTTGGTCATGATCTATTGGCGACTGTAAAGTTTGAGCTGCAAGTGTTAAATTTGAGACACAGTCTGTACCTGGTAATTATGTTTTATCCCCTCAAGAATAAAGCAGAAAGGGAAACAGGAAAAAAAACAGAAACAGAGAAAGGGACAGACAAACCTCAGCAAATTGCACCTTGGTTTGAACATATCTACATCATATTTGGAGACTAAATGGCTGATTTGGAGAAAGGACATCTTGTTTTTAGCTTGTATAACCTCTATACATCCTGTTAGCATGTTCAGGCACACACAACATGATGCATTATGGACAAATGAACTGGCATTTTCCATGACAAATGAGACTATTGTACCAAATGGGTAATGGCTTATTATACCGTGATGTGATTTTTCAGTGGGATTCAATTTGGATGAATTCAGCCCAGAGAGTCATTACTGTCACAGTGTGTCCTTGGTGGGCAATTGGACCACTAAGCATGATGGGAACAATAGCTAAAAGCAATTAGGGCAGTCAAACAGGTCAAGAGAAAAATATTATTTTATTTTTTTAGATACACCTTTTGCTGGTGTTCTCTCTTTAGTCTCATCTCAGAAAATAAAGACATGTAAAAGGCATCATGTAATTTTTCTGGCCCAGAGTGCACCACTTGCATAAGATGTTATTGCCTCGTCTAGAATGTTCCACAGTATGGCTTTAAATGTCTCTAGCATGCGTCGATTCAAGCGCAGATGTTTTTAATGCTTAAAAACATCTTAATAAGCCAGGATTAGCTTATCTGGCCTCGTGGTGTCAACAGATTGTCTCCAGCCAGACAAATATATTTAATGCCATGTTGGGGAGTATTCCGGGAAAAGCAAATACATGTACATCATCCATCAGAAAAGTTACACAGTGCCTCTTTAAGTGTTACTAAAAAGGATATAAGTATTTGAGGGAGTATCCTAAACTCATACCGATCAAAATAACCAATATTGTAACAACCTGGAATATAATAAGTAATATATAAGTAAGGGTTAATCCTCTTCTCTCACCACCATCCATAGCAATAAACAAATATTTTCTCTCATATTGTCCATATATTAACATAATAACATCGAGAATGAGATACCGGCTCAAGAGATGCCTTTCTGAATCCAGAGTAGCCTAGTACAAAGTCGTCATATGCATTTTCCAACAATTTCCTATTTTTTAACAAGATTCCAATGTGTCATGTGATCCAAGCACATGCGAGTATATTCATAGCTTATCCAATTTACTACAGCGATGTCAACCTTGAAAGGAATCACAGTTAGAACCAAAAATGCACACAATTACGAACAAGCATAGAACATTTGCCTTGTTAAATATCCACGTGCTTAAAAACATAATCAATTCAACCTTGAGGCAGCCATCTTGCAGTGTTTTGCATACACTAATAACCACCAGCTGGAGATTTGCGTGGCTTCCTTAAGATGTATAGTCAACTCAAGACTCTATTAAGTAAATGACTTAATAAAAACGCTATGAGGAGCATGTTTAAGTCATTTCCAAGCCAAACGAACAGCCTTCAAAAATACCGATGAATATGCATTTGCCTCGGAGCGAAAGACCCCATCTACTTAGCGAGAGTCTTTGAACTGTCTCATTATATTACATACGCATTTGTGACCCCATTCACACATAGTTCCCAGAAAATTGCCAGGTACAAAATGCCTGAACACTTACACATGAACCAGTGTCAGAAAATTGCCTGTTTTGTTCCGGAGACAATGTCGAAACCAAGCAATAATACTACTGGCAATGTTCTAGCTTTATTCACACGTACTCCTTCCATGCATGTTCCTGATAAGTTACTCGGGAAATTGCCAAATCACGAATGGCAAGGCAAAGCGAGGCAAGTTTATCTAAGTAATTCAGTGCTTCACAGAATAAGAAAGACATTAAAATCAGCATGCGACATTCGTCAAAGTAGAGGCCCATTTTACATCTTCAGGAAGACTGTTTCAGGTTTTAGCTGAATAAAACTGAAACGCTGATTCCCCATGTTTAGCCCTGACTCTGGGCACCAACAGGAGGCCGGTTCCTGAAGTCCTCAGTGTGCGAGATGGTTCAAATGTCACTAACATGCGAACAAATAGAGGGAAATCAGTTCTGGCCTTGTTCACACATGACCCTGTTCTGTAAATTCCACGGTTAGTTTGCATGTGTGAATGAGGTTTTTGAGCAAGGTTATATATGAACTGCAAAAGAGTCAGAAAGCATGGGACAAATGGACTGGATCGCTCTATGATGTATGTCTAATGCGGAGCGCGTTACCTGTCATTGTGCTGTGCAGTGAAAGATGCAGATCTGCTGTCAGGGCTGAACGTCTCTTACAATCTCCGCTCTCAGCTTGAGGGATTCAGTGTGGCGAATAAAGCCATCTGTTTCATAAATCCTACAGCTAGATTCAATTCCAAATTTAAGAGATTGCCAGAAAGTTGATAGTACTGCCAAGTCTTATGTTTTAGTTTGTGTCTGAGATAAATGAACATGTTTTATTTTGTTGTTTAAAGTGTGATGTAGTAAAAAAAGGAAAACACATGGAAAATACAGTTACTCTTTGAGTTTCCAAACAAAGTAAATACATTGTTTGCGAATACTGCAATTGTGGTACTTAATGAATAGGATTATTACATGAGATACGCACCAAAATCAGCACATTTTCAAAGTAAAAAGATAGAAATGGAAAGGGGGAAATAATATTCCTTAACCTTAATGTCTTTCTTATTCTGTAAAGCACTTTGTGTATGAATTGTACTATACAAATAAACTCGCCTTGCTTTGTCTAAAAGGTGAAACTATGAAATTTACTATAGGAGCTTCCACCTGCTCCTTGTCTCCATGGAGATAATACTGATTTCCCTGAAATGTTCCACGGTAAGAAATTTGACTTCTCTTCATTAGGACAATCAGGTAAAGCCATCAGGCCAATTACAGGGTAGATCTCTGGAGAGACGTGTCCTTTAATAGTAAGAATGCACGATGTCCAAGGTGCAAGGTAGATAACTTCTAGGCAAAGCAGTTACATTTGTTTGAAAAGTTACATAGTGTACCTTGAATCTGTGCCTTTTAGTGTTAGCATAGGTTAATCCCATGTAATTCTGTTTCCTTATCACAAAATAAGAAAACAGAATTACATGGGATTAACCTATGGCTTTAAACTACAGTAGAACTAAACCATGGCTACAGTAAACCAAAACCAAACCAAAACTGACTGAGGAAAAGACCAGGACTAGTTTCAAAATTTAGAGCTGACAACTAACAAAGCAGGTGCAGTCTAACACCTGGATTAAAGTGCGTTTAAAGGGCATTTCCAATAGCCTTCTACTAGTCTGCTGGTCTCACAACAGTGCGAGCTACACACATCGGGCCTTGGACACTGCCAGTTCTGTTCAGCCTTTGAGCCAAGAATGCTAATTGGGCTATTTAAAGAGTGTCCATTCGGAGAGCGCAGTTCATATTTAAGCGACTTGTGTTTTCAGGATCATTTGTAACATGCACAGATTGGTTCAAACTGGAGGAGCCAAAAGCAGAAATATAGAGCCAAAAATACACAATGATGAAACGTCATTATGATGTTGTGTCTATAAAAATCAATGAACTAATGCAAATAGAGTTTTCATCTCTTTTTATTATATACAATTGCGGTTTATTTTTTTTGTACTGATGCTGAATAAGTTATTGCAACCACAGCTTCTTAATGGGTGGCTGTTGGCTGATCCTGAGTTAGAACGCAGACTCTCATTGTGTACTTGGGCAAGATTTGTCTTTTTTTTGTGTTTTTTCCTGGAGTGCTTTCAAGGTTTCCATATGTAGGTGAATGGTTTCAATGTGTTAAGTGCTTCGAGTGCCTATATGCTCTACATGTGGTCATACAGACACGCCGGTATTTTACTTCGAGTATACTGCTGCAAATGCTGCTGCTACCATTAGATCGAAGAAGCGGCTTGGATGGGCAGCGAAACGTCGTCACTCTTACAACAATTTGTCCAGTTGACAGATTTAAACTTCGTCTTTTGCTATGGATCAAACCTGGACGACTGAGGGATTACGCAGATACCGTCAGATTGCTAAGGTGTGCATGGAATAAAAAACAGATAGGGAGAAAGATATTAACAAGACATTATCTATGCATTTATTAATTCATTCTTTTTAGACATATTAGCTGTATGTGGTTGATAAATATTGTGTAATGCTGTTTAAACCTAAAGAACACACTGCAGAGGTTTAGGCTACTTTTTTGCTATGCGGTATACTGTATGTCTTCTCAAAGTGTAAAATAATTTAATAGAGTTGGAAGTTACTTTGCACCCCTCTGCTTTCTCGGTGGGTCTTTATTTAATATTTGAAACAAACAGATAAAATATGCCGTTAGAGTGTCCTTGGCAGTGAGCTAGTCTATTAGTTCTAAGGCCGCATTACTGACAGTCATGTGCTTCTAGCTTCCCCCCAGTCTTCGGCGGCATCAGACAGACTGACAGTGAGAGAAAGCAGGCAGAATCCATGCTACAATTAACCATGAAGTGACGTTATATATTTATTTCAAGTCATTAGGATTCAAGGCCCGGGGAGGCGCTCCCTGTCTCTTGCCAATTCTCTTTACGGAGCGTTCATTTTCTTTGGTCTACATAACAAAGACAACTCTAAAAATCTACCGTGGAAGCCCTCAAGCTTTCACACACACACACACACACACACACACAAAGCATTTAAGTTGAGTAGTTGATGGAGAAGCTCTGAGCCTGCCGCGTGAATGAGAATTTTCAATGTTTATAGATTTAATTAAATTACAAAATGACACAAAAAGGACCCCAAGGCAAAGCGGTACAGTGTTGGGCATAGGCCTGCCACTGCTATTGTAAGGAGGGAACAATCAGTTGAATACCCACTCCAAGCTTTAATTCAGTTCATTGTGCTGAGTGCGAATGCTTGGGTTTATTAGAGACGATTGTTGCCCGGGAATACAGTACTTTTAACAGTAAGATAATAGGGGGGGGGGGGAAATGGTTTGAAATGAGGCTGTGGGCAAAAGGGAGCAGAGAGTTTTGTTTTTTGTTTTGTTTTTTCAGAAGTTTGCAACTCTAGAAAAAAAAAATCTATTACTTATTCAATTGGAATAGTTGTCAAGTCAAACTGTAAAGGTAAGAAAGTAGTCGTACTCGCATTGAGAGAGTTGAGAGCGGTTGAATAGAATCATTCCGAGGCTAAGTGCAATGTGCAGGTGCTTTAGCCATACGTTTCATGTATGTAGTGCTTTGCAAATATGTGCAAGTATTGTAAAATGGACTTGAATCTGAGGGCCACACAGGCAACCAGTCTCTTTATAAAGCATTCATAACTCGACAGACAGCAACGTGACACAAACTTGCATTCACCAGCTCATGCATTGGCTTTAGAGATAGCAAATACGCTAAAAAGTCCAAATATCAGCCTATCTGCCTTAAATCTCCAGCATCTCCAGCTGCCTAGAACATACACTCAAAGCTTTATTTTAACACTTTAATACGAAGAGACAGTTGCACTAAATGTGTGGCACTGCTCTCTTAATTTTTTGTAGTAAAAAAAGGGCTGTTGATGAGTTTGTAGTACATTTAAATTGTTGAATCTGAGGAAAATAATCAAAATTGACCCCAAAAATATCGGCAGAGCTTAACAGCCATCTTATCAGCTTGCTCTGGATTCTAAACAATCGGTATCGGCATCAGCCATTAAAAAACACGTATCGGTTGATCTCTAATTGTTTTATCTTTGTGTTGTGACAGGAGCCCGGAAGCCAATACATACTGAAAATACTGAAACCAGTTTTGAATCATGAGTCAGAAACATGAGTAGTCCATAATCTCACTCTAACATTGGGCAATGAAAAAGAAACTACTGCCTGGCATAGTCTCTGCAGTTGCTTCCACGTGGTTCTCATCCAAGAATCTGCGTAAATGAACAAAATGGAGCGTCACTTATGGATCGTACTTTATGGTTCTCATCCAGTAAAAGTGCAAATGGGCAATATCTTTCACTCTCTATTTTCTTTTTTCCTTTACAAAACAGCTTATGGCAGAAAGGGTGTTTTTTTTCTGAGCTCAAAAGATTAAGGGATTTATGATTTAATTCAATTTTGGTTAAATAACAAGCTAATGAACAATATCCTTGAGCATAGTTCGTAATGTGCTATCTGAACAATGAGGGAATAGAATTTTTTAATCTTCATTTGTACAAAAACTAAACTGACCTAAACTTATTTTGTTTTAAATAACATTTGAAGTGATATTTGCAGTTTAGAAATGCTTGAGATCACTGTAAGTATGTGGCTTTGTTTATATCACAGCCTGAAGTCAGAGGAACAGGTTGACGAGATGAAATAGGGACTCAGGACATAGAGGGAAATGACACAAGAACCATAGGAACACATTGCCCCCAAACTCAAGACTTTTACCTAAAGTTAAACTACAAAAAACAAGCATTCTTCACTCCAGAAAATGCAGCCCTCCGCATATGCTAAAAATCACTAAGCGGTGAATTGTTCCATTTGTTTGTATTTGACAGAAAAAGACACTTCTTGAACGTTTTGAGTTTTTGTCTGGCATTCACAAGATGAATAAAACAGCGTGAGGTCTGAAATAAATTGAAGAATAGACCAGAATGATAATGTCCTGATGAAAGCTCTGTGCCCTGCCATAGAAAAAAGACAGTGCTGAGTGCAGAAACAGGGACTACTGGTGAGAGGCAGTACACACAATCCATGTAGCACCATTCTGTGTTCATCAGGGTTCCTTTAAAACATCAACATTTGAGTATCATTAAGTATTTTAAGAGGGTTTCTTGCATCTGTTCGCTTACATGTGTTTTTTTTAATCATGAAAATACTGTAAAAATACATGTTTTTGAAGGTGAGTGGGGCTGCCTCTCCACAGATCTGGCATGTAACTCAGTTTATTCCTCAATGCCATTGCTTTAACTAGAATGCTCCTATATATGTTACAACAGCTCGACTTAATGTTACAGTTCTGTAAGTCCTGTAGTCCTAAACTCTAAAGTACATTGATTTACATAGACATTTGCATTGATATTTGAAGACTTAACCCTCTTCCAACACGTGCCTCCGGGTAGTAAAGATACTCTCCATTCATCCTTCAAGCAATAAGACTCTTAAACACTGCCATACATGTTTACATGTGTTTGTATGAGTTATGTATGAAAGTGCAGAAGTGCCATGTGAATTCATCACAAAATTTCCCCATGGGGACAAATAAAGTGTGTCTGTCTAGAGCAGTGGGCAATAAGTTTGTTTTTGGAGATCCATCTGCAGAGCTTGAGACAGGTTCTTGGTCAGCAGCAGTGGTGGATGAAGTACACAATTTTGTTACTTGAGTAACTTTTTACCTCTGTACAAAAACAGAGTAAAAGTAAAAGTATTACATGAAAAATGTCTACTTAAGTGTATAAGTATCAGTTTAAAAATGTCCTTTAAAAGTACAAGTATAGTAAGTGCTGTTAATTTGTTAAAGTGTTAGTAGTAGTGATATTGATTTAAAAAAAAAAAAAAAAAAAAAAAAAAAAAAAAAAAAGGTACATGTTTTGTTGAACTGTAACAATATGAATCAGTTTCTTAATTTTTCTCATGGATTTTGTGTATTTATTTTTGTTTGTTCAAAGCCAAAGCTTGGAGGATAACCACAAACTTGGTAAAAATACACCCTCAGATCATATATAAAAGTATGTTTTACTTTTCAGTCCAGTTAAAAAATGCAATGAAGTAGAAAATACAGATAATTGCTTTCAAATGCAGTGAAGTAAAAGTCAGAAGTATCCAATGTAAAATGTACTTAAGTAAATTACAGATAACTAAAAATTCTTCTAAAGTACAGTGCATTACTACTTGTACTAGGTCACCTTGCACCACTGTTTAGCAGTAACTAGCTGGAGCATTAGCTTAATGTACATGGATTGAGTTGATGGATTGAACAAAATGACTTTGAGGAAGTCCTTCCAGTCATGGAGAACATGCAAACTCTACAGAGAATGATCGGTTTAACCTGGCACATTCAGTTTGTAAACCATCGATGCAAGTATTTTTTTTTCTGTCTGTCCTGTTCATGATTTCACAAGAGGCCTAATAAACGCCCAGTAATATCCTCTAATATTAGTTTGACCCCTGCCCTCTTGCCCGCTCCCAGGGGCTCCTCGTCAGGTGCTATGTTACTGGGGCGCCTCTACGCTGGGGGCCAAAGCACTGAGCGCGAAAACCAAGGCAGAAATAGGTCAATGGTGAGAAAGGAAGCAAATCCAAAGTGACACGGCTCCCCCTGTGGAGCGGCCGGCAGCGGGAACATGGGTGCACTGTTTAATTCATGAAGCGTTTCGGGTTTTTTAGGAGACTAAAAGTGAATGTCTTTTTGTGCTGCGTATAAACAAAACAGAAGCCTTGTTTCACATGGGTCCGCACATGACAGGAGGAGATCTGAACAGTCCATATGGAGGAGTTCAAGAGTTCACTTAGTCATACAAGTACAACTCAATCACTGCAAGTCACTTTTCTGGTATTTTCTAGCTAAATACAAGACAAAAGGCACAATACTTAACTTAGTGATGTTGGTCTGATGTCTGGTTTGCCCAAAATGTTCCATAGTATGTTCTCTATATTGCATTTATTCAATAACAGATGTTTTTGGGTTTCTTTTTTTTTGAATGCATGACAAACCTGCTGTCAGGATTTTGATTTTTTGTGTGTTCTGTGCTGTTTTCCCCCCTCCCTTCTGTGTCTTGCTTGGAGCTGGGTGGAGATTCTAGCACCACCCAATACACACCTGCAGCCAATCCCTCTGGAGTACAAAGGAGCTAAGGATTGTTGGAGAAACTGCCAGATTGTCTTGTCATCTTCAAGTAGTTCCACAAGTCGTCCTTCATGTCATGCTCCAGTTTATTCGTCCGCGTATCCACAGTGATCCCCCTCCTTGGAACCACTCCGCACCTCCGCCGCCGACCCAGCTCTCCACGATCGGTACGACCACCCCAGCCTCTGACCCTGCGACCCACGACCTGCTCCAAGACGACGGCTTACGACCCCGCTCTCAACTCTCTGCTCTGTCCGCCTTCATTCACATTACCGTGCCTGTAAATAGACTTTGTTTGAACCTTTTACCCGAGTCTGAATCTTTGGTCCCCCTGTCAGTGGTTACGACACCTGCATTCTTACGGTTTTGTCATGATCCCTGCCTGCCTCTTCCTCTCCCTCACCTGCCTGTCTCTGGAGCTGGGCGGAGTTCCTGGCTCCTCCCGCGTGCACCTGCTCCTCATCAGCGCAATCAACGCCACCCGCGGGAGGATAAGAGGAGCCAGGACTCTCCTCTCGGTGTCAGATCGTCTGTTCGCCTTGCTGCACGTCTACCTGCTTGTTTCACTGTTCGTCTGCCTGTTGTCCTGCTCGTGTTCCTGCTCGTGTTCCTGCTCGTGTTCCTGTTCAGCACCCTGCCCCCCTGCACTGCTCTGGACTCCCGTCTCCGACCCTGTCTCCCGGTACCGGCTTTGTTCCTGCCATGTTTGTTCCCTGCACCTCTGGACCCTGACCTGCACCCCTGCACCCAGCTCCTCGTATGTTCTTCCGACACTTGTTTGTTCCCGCATCTTTTGGTCCGCCTCACACCCCACATTACGACAGGTTTGCTTCTCCGTAGATCTGATCTGTAATTCGGTCTGTTGTTGCTGCTTGTTTGTCTCAGTAGAGATAGAAAAGTGCCATACTGTGGAATATTCCAGACAAAGCAATCACATGTCCAAAGAAAGAAGCAGGTTGCAGACCCTCCACCTAGTCTAGCATACAGGCAGCTAGAAGTAGAAGAGAAGAAATAGCTGTGGTAACAACATTGGTGTGGAGCAAATCAACAGAAGGAGCATGGGCGCCCTGCTTCATACATCACAACTATTTGGTAATGAGTACATAAATAATTGCACGTTTGTTGTCCTTAACTTTCATTCCTGAATATAGCAGGAGGGGCCAAGATCAGTCCATATGGTTCAGGAGTTCATTGTGCACTAGGTCGGACACACTTCAGACGTATTCAACTCAATCACCGTACACTTTCATTCTTCTAAAACTCTCCTCTCCCATCTCTTCACTCCCGTCACTTCCTTAGCTCCATTCTCATTTCACTTGCAGTCAAAGGTTCAAACAAGCAGACAGAAACAAGCTTCAAAGCGGGAATATTACTGGGGAGAAGAGAGCTTTTTTTTTTCCACCCCAAGTCTTGCATTTGGAAGTACTGTGTGGAATATAATCGGAATCGTCAGACGGAAAACTTAAGCTGATGCTCGGCAAAGAAGGAAATAACAACAAGCGCAATGTAGGATTAAGAAACAAAGGGTCTGTTTACATATATATTACAATGCTCAAGGAAACCAGGCGCACTGGATCTGAAATGCAAAGCTCGTTTTGACCCAGTAAATGACTAAGAAATGGTGTCACGCTATGATGAGGGTATAAGAGTTTTTTTTTTTTTTGTTTTTTTTTTTTTATAGAAAATTAAATGCCAATTATCCAACGTATATAAAGCGTGACCAAGAAACTAGATTTGTTGAAAAACTGTCCAGGCGTTTGTTGCCAGAGCAGCAAACATAAGGAAAAGGAATCACACATACAATATTCAAAGCATTTACACATAATCCAAGCTTTTATAGTTTGCCATATAGAAATGCTGCGTGCGCTTTTTTTTTTTTTTCAATGTGGTTTTATACTACAGCCAGAAAACTACCTGAACTTATCTGATAATGTGAACAAAATGAACAAATAAAGAAATATGGTGAGATAATATGATATCACATATAAAGCTAAATGTGTGTATGGTCATGTAGTGCATTTATTCATTTATTAAAGGTCTTGTATTATGCAAAACTGACTCTTTTGAGCGTTAAGCCATGTTATAACGTCATTACATGGTTGAGTATTTCTTTATTATTAGTCTGTCTACATCTCCAAAGCTCAGAATGTTCTGTTCCACCTCGGGATGTCATGAACTTGTAGTTTTCAAGTACCTTTTACCTTTTACTTCAGTAGAGATTGGCAATTCCAGGGCTGAAATTCCCAAATGATTCTAGTGAAGGTGTGGAGCACTTCCTGTATTACCGCATGACATCACAAGGTGTAACAGGGTGTTTTATAACATGGATATTATGTTATAAAACGTGGGCATTATAACACAATTAGAAAATAGTGTAAAATGTGCCCTTTAAGGCTTATCTTAACTGAATAATGTGCAAATTAGGTTGTGAAGTATGGAAAGTATTTGACAAAAGATGGATGTAAAAGTGCATTGGGGTGAAGAATTGGGAGAGGCATTCAGCCAATTGTCGAAAATCAATCTTACAGTACCGAGGCTGACACTGAGCCAGCCTAGACCACTACACTAGCGCCGCACCTGTTCCTTGTATTCTTTCCATTGAATATTGCACAGGATTTACACCACATTTCACTCCTGATGCATTCCGCTGCGTAAGGCTTAGACGAAGAAATGAATATCATCCTTGCTCGGACTCGCTTGGCAAAAATAATTCCCCGCTGAGATACTTGGCTTTCAAAACAAAACCAGATTGTTCGACCGCAGATTACTCCGTGGGTGTAGTGACAGCCGCTTATGTGATTCCACCAAACCACAGAGTTTCATGTTCATTCAAGGCTCTAAACAGCTATTAATTAAACAGACGCACATGCCCCACTCATTTGGCCTTTGGAAATGAAAGAGGGATGATGGTGGAAAAGTGTATAATTGAGAAAGACATCACGGGAGAGACAGAAGGAGAGAGAGAAAGGACTTTGATTGGGCAATCAAACGGAGAGGTTGGGGTTCGTTGTGTGGGCTGTTAATTACCGCTATAGTTCAAAACAATTTCTCTCCCCCGCTGTGATCCTCCCATATCTCCACTACAGATAACCGATTCCACTGTAATTACCACTTATGGTCCACAACAATCAAGCCAATGGCGTGACAGAGAATTACTGATAGACTTTTATTTAACATAATGTAGTGCTGAAAAGTGCAGGAAGGATAAACCAAGGGCAGGATGAAATTACAGACTTTTTATGGAGTCTTGTTAAAATGAAGGTGTCTGGAGTCTATCCAATCGACAATGTGCCCTAGACAAAGAAAAGCAAACTGAACAAGATGGCTGTAAAAGGCAGTCTACAAGTGGTATGGAGTGAAATGAATACAACTCATTTCATTATATGTGGCTATGTGGCTAATCTTACTGGCTTAATGGGTGTCGCTATTAGCTTCTTCTACGAGTTAATGTCTTACTTTGATTGGTTAATTTAGCCTGTCAATCATTCAGAGCCTTATGTGAGAGTGTTTGTGCAGGGGGTTGCAGTCTATGGAAAATCACTTATTTACAATTTGACAATAATTCCCAATACAGATCAGCAGATGATGATTATTAATAGGTCTAAATAAATCATAACACTTATCAACTGGATCAGGGGTGTCCAAACTATGGCCCGGGGGCCAAATGCGGCCCTCAAACCAGTTTTTATTGGCCCTCTGGCCTCCTGCTGAACCGGCCCAATTGATCATAAGCAGTACTTTTAACAGCAAATTAAACTATTTCTACCACTATATCCTCAAACATCACATTGCAGTGTGATACAGACCTAAAATGAATGTGTTTCAAGCCTTATTAATACACAGCGGCTCTGTCAAAACTGTGTTTAAAGCACCGCACTGTATTGATCATCGGTCTATGGCCCTCCACCTCGAATATGTTTTGAGATGTCGATCATAACAAAAAAAGAAAAGGTTTGGGCACCTCTGATTTAGCCTGTCAGTCATTCAGAGTCTGATATGAGAGTGTTTGCGCATGGAGTTGCAGTCTTTGGAAAATCACTTATTTACAATTACATACATTGCAATGACAATCCTTCCCAACTGACAAATCAGCAGATGATGATATTAATAGGTCTAAATAAATCAAAACACTTATCAACTAAGATAAACCTAGAGAAAAAGCAGAAGAATATGAACTTAAAGGTGCTTCATTATGTTCTTAGATGGAAAACGTCTTTGTTCCATGGAGATGCTGTTGGGTTTTTGACATACGACTTAGCAATCTCCATGGAGACAAGTCAAACCAAGTATTTTTATTTTATCTATTTTCTTCTTTTGACAAAACAATAGCACCTGTGTCTAAAAAATCAAAAAAAGAAAATTGGAAAATTCCATTCCAAGCAAAAAGGTTACTTAGTCCACCTTAGGTTACTTAGTCCACCTTTAAGCAAAATTTCACCAGGACTAATTATAGTTGAGGAAACTGCAAATGCAAAGGGCACAAAAAAGTACTCCGTAACATCTTTGCAAAATGAATTATTATGACTTCTTTTACTATCACTATATGGGTACATGCTGAAGGATCCCCTATTGTCCAGTCAGCAGGGAGGTCTCACAAAAGAAGATTACACTTAACCTCTTCATGTGCCAGAACAACCTGCACCCCAACCGGATAAAGAAACACATCTTGCGTAGCCCCATGCGTCCCTGTGACCATAAATGCACAGTCAGGATCCCCCACACGGACTGCAGGGGCACACAGGAGCAGAGCAGGAGCAGAGGGAGCTGAGCAGGCGCTTATTCTAGTGGTACTTAAGTTGGAGGAGAAGATAAAAAGGTGAAAAGTTTGGACGGAGCCCCAGGTTCAGCGCAGTGACAGGGGACAGAAGTGCTGGCTGGACACACTGATGCAAAATATATGGGGTTCCTCTAAAGCAGATACTTCACTTTGGGGCTAAAACAGGAAGAATGAATAAATGAGAATTATTGATAACTTGAGGGCCCACCTTATATCTTGGCTTATGCAGTAATTTTGCTGCCCGGCTATGTTAAATATATCAATTTTTTTTTATCTCAATAGATGTATATAATTGATGTGAGCCATACAGTAATGTGAGTACTGTGAAAAAAGTGTTCCTGTCAGTGTTATTTCTCTTTAATACTATAATCGTTTGACATTTATATATACATCCCAGTAAAAATGTTAATGCACATTACATTTGCTGTAAATCACTGGTATGCAATCACTCACAAAAAGGATGAAATTTAGAAAGTTACGTCAATTTAGACTTAAATACGTCCTTAGAAATGGCCCTCTACATCACATAATTCCACTGAGACATCCTGAATGAAACAATATGCCACTGCAGCACGAGCATCTCCTTGTCCACATCTCATTTGGAGGAATAACGCGGGGTTAGATTGGTTGGGAAAAAAAGAAAAAAAAAATGTATGGCATAAAAAAAAACATGCAAACTCTACACTAAAAAAACATGTGTTGCAGGAGCAGATAGTAAGGCCCAAAAGCAGAACCCAAACCACAAAACAATTTTAAATGGTTTATTAGGAGCGGTGTTTGGGTCCACAGGTGCAGAAGATGCAAAGATAACCAGGGAAAAAATTGGGAACAACGAAAAATTTAAATTACAAAAAGTCCAAAGGTGAGTAAGAGTCTTCAAAAAGTTTAATCTCAAAGAGTGCCACAAAGAGTAGCTGCTACTTTACTTGTGACACCTGTTGAACTGAACTGACTCCGTGGTAGTGATGGGACTTTCGGCTCATTTGTGGGATCCGAATCTTTTGGATTGGTTCATGTGAAAGAGCCTTTCAAAACACTGGCTCTTTTATTATTTGTTTATACGACATAAGCCGATGTGAGAACTCATTTTAAGAACAAACTAATCACAAAGAGAAGCGGCTAAGGCTATGATTTCTTTAAAACTGTTCAAACTGTGTGTGGAAGTGTGTTTACCCTTTGAAATTATGTAATTCTAAATAAAATGTTGCGCTACAGTAATAAGTATTCATATTAAGATGCCAAGTTTTCGCTTATTTTGCTGATTCTTGTGTTGGTTCAGTGTTAATCAGGGTAAAATCCATACAAATTGGAAAGAAAAAGATTCGATTCTTTTTAAAAAAATGAGATCAGGATCCAACCGTTCACGTTAAGTCACATGATGAACCTCCGAACTAAACGTAACACATATTTCTTACACTACACTAAACCTTTTACTGCTATATCCACACTTCTTCAATAAACCATAAAACAGCACTGATTCTGTTCTTTATTACCGTGGGCGTGTTGTAAGGACGACAAACCCCTCCCATTTCCATCATTTCAGGTTGCTCCGCCTTCCTTTTTTGCCCTCTTACCCCAGTGCGCCGCAGCCCTAATGGATTAGCATTCGCCTGTTGTCCGGGTGAGATTTACGGTAGGCAGGCCCGTACTGCCACAGCCCTGCCACCCCTGAAGAGAAATGACCAAAGGAGCTATGCCATCCACTATCTTCCCAGGAGCTCACAGACACCCACACCACCCACGCTGCTTACTAATCAAGATTTACGCTGTTTGTTTGTATATATCCATAAATCACAAGCGAGGGTGTAGTACTGTGCGAGAATCTCAAACAGGAGTGGATCTCTGATTGCCTCCCAAAATGATGAAGAAAACATAAAACCCAGACTCACCAGAGGTTTACTGCACTTAAGGGGACAATCAGAAGTTTTAATTGCTCAACACCGGGGTTTTTTTCTACCCCAAGGTTATTTATGAGACAAATCGTCGCTGTCTCAAGGTTCTGCATTATCAAAAACAAAGCGCGACAACATGGCTTTAAAAACTTTATTCATGTGGAAACTTTTTCAGAAGTTTTGCAGAGGTTATGGACAAAAACTCCTGACAAAACTCCACTCCGATCTCGGCTTAGAAGTGTCGCTATTCGGTAACTAAAACTATGACATAAAGTTGACATTTTGATGTTTAAAAGTAGTTTTGCGTAGGATAATAGAAAGAGAAACATAAAAGAATGAAAGGAACGAGTGAAGATCCTTTTTTTTTTCAGTCCCAGAGCCCCACAACCAGACCATAAACAAAATAGATGTTTAAAGAACACATTTGCACAGATTTTGAGATCTATATTAAAGCTTCAAATGTAGTGATTTTGCTAAAGATTTGTGCAGAAACAATCGACTTTTTTCCTAGCTATTTTTATTTGTTTCTCTTTTTTTTTCTATTTTTGTTTTGCTCAAACTATGAACATAAAAATAAATCCCTCAGCCTTTTCAGCAGGTCTCAATAACAAAAAAAGTACTTTTACTTTTCAGTCCACTTTAAAAAAGTAGTGGAGCAGAAAGTACAAATACCTTCTCTCAATTGTACTGAAGTAAAAGTAAAAAATATCCACTTAAAATCTACTTAAGTATACATATTAGGTGTCTGTACTTTTACTTAAGTACATTAGTTTACGACTTTTACTTCATTACATTCTACCACTGATTTAAAAAAAAAAAAAATTAGCATGACATTATGGTTGACTAAAACTAAAAGAAATTATCATATTTTCTGGAAGTCGCACCAGCCAAAAAATGTGTAATAATGCACACCTGACTATGAGTCGCACCCCCGGCCAAACTATGAAAAAAAGTGCGACAAATAGTCCAGAATATACAGCAAGTGAAAGAAATATTTAACACTGCTATTGAACAATGAAACACTACATAAATCAGGCTATGCCATTTGATCATGTTTAGTCAATAGTGCGTATTCCTAATGATATTTTCAAAAAACGAAGCAGGTGTGTAGTCCCGCCTTCTGTGGAGCGAATGAAACTAATATTATATGTGTCTAATGGAGAGAGGCGTGCTATTCTGTCAAGGTCACTAAAAGAGCCCATAATATCTGTAATAGGCAGAAGGGCCCTTGGAGGAGAGAGAACCGCTTCAAGTTGCCCTCCGTAGGGAAATTTGGACTCGTCTGGGAGCTGAATTCTTCCGCCTAACAGCCCCTTAATTTGAAGAAACATATGCCACCTGGACATTAGCTGCTTGACTAGATGAGGCATAAATAACAGAACGATGGCAACATAACAATGATGTTTAAAGGTCCTGTACCACATTTTTTCCCATGTTTTTGTGCAAAATGTGTCTTCTCCAGTACAGAGAGATCGCATAAGCAGTTCTTGAGGTCAAAATATGTCCACTGCGTGCTGTATGCATGTTGTTGCCCAATAATCAGGAACTGCGTGTTAGCATGCTAGTTGATGTTAGGTTGTCCACCATGGCAAACTCCGCTCTGGTCTCTGAAAGTTGTGAAAAGCACTTATAAACTCATTGTGGTGAATAATTTGGACCGATGGAATACATAACGTCAGTAAGGAATAACTTTGGACTGCTGCAAACTGTTGAGCTAGTTTTGTTTGTCACATTTTTAAGACATAAAAATCAAGTATAGTGGCTTTAAATAATATTCATCTGCATTTATAAGTTGCCGCTGCATTGTTTCCCGGTGACATTGAGTTTCCTCATTGCTTTATGGAAATTCATAATGAGACTTCGCTAAGCTTGTTTAATCCATGACACAATGTGGGGCTGGGCCTCTATGAAGTGCCATGTAAATTCACGTAGCATTAGGGTAAGTCAGTGCAAATGGATAAAACACCGGCGGCTTAAGCATTTAGTTTGAATGAGTGCTTTTATACTAATATGGAGAGAGAAAGTCAAAGGAACAATAGACTCCTCTTGGATTCATTAATGGTCTTATGTATGAAATTGTAAGTCTGTGTCTTTCACCAAACCCCTTTCATAAAACATTACAAATGAATAGGAGGATCTGGTGAAGCTCTCAGAATTATACAAAGTTTATGCAACAGGGACTAATACAAACTTCTTGTTATATTCTCTACTTTTTTGTTTTAATTAAGTATAGTAACAGTATAACTTTTGGAAGTTTGCCTTAAAATAAAAAACATTCACTTGTAACTTATGAGGGCAACAGTAGCTCAGTTGGTAGCGTGTCCACTGATCCGCAGGTCGGCGGTTCGAATCCCGCTCTCGACATGAACATCATTGGTTCAGCGGTCAGACCCACTGACACACAGGGTGGTGGTGCAATTGTAGCTCCCACAGATGAATGAATTGTGCCCTTGGGTAAGACATTTAACTGACCTTGCCTCTAGTGCCTGCGCACACTGGTGTATGAATGTGTGAGTGAGTGGGTGAGTTGTTGATGTAAAGATGTAAAGCACTTTGAGTGCCTTGAAGGTGGAAAAGCACTAGATAAAAATGTGACTATTTAGCATTTATCATGAAGACCAAGGGTGTCCAAACTATGGCCCGGGGGCCACAGGCAAAAGTTCAGACCAGTTTTTATTGGTCCTCGGGCCTCCTGCTGAATTGGCCCAATTGATCATAAGCCGTACTTTTAACAGCAAAAATTAAACTACTTCTACTTTTATATCACTATTTCTCCACTATATCCTCAAACATCACATTGCATTGTGATACAGTCCTAAAATGAATGTGTTTCAAGCCTTATTAATACACAGCGGCTCTGTCAAAGCTGTGCGTAAAGCACCACACTGCAATGATCTCCGGTCTGTGGCCCTCCACTTCGATTATGTTTTGAGATGTGGCCCTCTATCAAACAAAAGTTTGGGCACCTCTGATGTAGAGTCTTACCTATTTAAGTGTCATTCCATTCCAATCTACTACTGTATGTAGTCAAGTATACAAAATGTGCATGAAATATCATTAAACCATTCTTGCCTTATCACATTCCTCCACTTACATATGTTAAAGAACTTGGGCAGGGTTGAGCCTATTCTATTTATACAGAATGCTCACAAAGACCATCTACTCTGACACTGACAAACATTTAATATATAGTAGCGAATCCTCACATCTCCATCTCTTTGAAAACCTCATTAATCCACAAGAGCAAACAGAATAATTTCCTAATTTAAAAGCCAGAATGCTCAGCACATTCCAACCGCATGCCCCATAACAACTTAATGTTGTGAAATCTGCTCCAATGCGTTTAATTAACATTTTAAGTAATTTACTTTAATAGTTAATTGGAATGGCCTACAGACACAGTAATAGTTAAAGGTCCATAAACGTCACATTTTAGATTGAGGATATGTCACCTGCTTGTCACCACAGAGATGTTTTTGCTTTGCCTAGAATGTTACACGGTATGACATAGTATAAAACCTTTCTATTTTTATGGAGATTGACACGAGAGGCAAGCCAGCTCACTAATTTAATAAATACAAGATAAATTATTGTAATGCTTTGTGGAACCATCCATCCATCAATTTTCTTCCACTTATCTGGGGTGGGGTCGCGGGGGCAGCAGTCTAAGCAGGGACTCCCAGACTTCCCTCACCCCAGACACGTCCTCCAGCTCCTCCGGTGGGACCCCAAGGCATTCCCAGGCCAGCCGAGAGACACAGTCCCTCCAGTGTGTTCTAAGCCTTCCTGGGGGCCTCCTCCCAGTGGGACATGCCCAAAACTCCTTCCTAGGGAGGCGTCCCTGAACAGATGCCTGAGCCACCTCAGCGCGGCACCTGTGTGACTGAGCTCCTCACCCTAGCTCTAAGGGAGCACCCAGCCAACCTGCAGAGGAAGCCCATTTCGGCCACTTGTATCTGGGATCTTGTCCTTTCGGTCTTTACCCAGAGCTCATGACCATAGGTGAGGGTAGGAACATAGATTGACCAGGAAATCGAAAGCTTTGTGGAACCGTCTTGGCAAATAATATCGTCATGGAGACAAGAAAGTGACAGACCTCCACAGCTGTAAAGTCTGAAAATGTACAGATTACTTAAGCCTGCAGTTTTAGATTTGAACAAGTATTGCACAGTGTTGTGGAAGAATCGACAAGTTTAATGCCATACTGAGAAACTCTCTAGGCAAAGTAATAACACCTCTTTGAAGTCAAGGCCAGAGAAAATATAATATCTCAGAGTGTCATGTTCACGTAGTCCCCAGCCTGTTTCCTGTTTGCGGGGGCTCAGTCGTGTTTACTCTCTCTAAACCTGCTCTGGCCCATACGTCTATAAATGCTGATTATTTCCACCCAGCTGCTGTACTGCATGGCCCCAGTGTCGCTTCAGACTTTATCCTTTTACAGTCGCCGCCAGTCAGACTCCGCGTCCAATCGCAACCCAGAAAACAGCGAGGGGCCAAGTCTGGGACAGTCCTGCAGTCCCGAACAAAGAAAAGAAAAGTGTGCACCACTGGAGATTTTGAGTCATTTTAGTCACACCCACAGCCTATGTCAGTATCCATAATGCTCAGACAGTGAGGTCGACAATGGAAGTGTATAGCAGCGCACACGGGTTTACTCAGTTGGACAGAGATGGAAGTCTCTTGTCAAACTGAGGAAACATACAATACATAAGCCATATCAAAATGTTTCAATGCAATGCAGTACAAATAAAAACATGTTCATTAACAAGAACTCAATTGACAAATAAAGAAAAGAATACACTTAGCATATTTAAATGTTTAGATGTGATGGTTTTGTTCTGTAGTAATTATATTTAAAGGTGCATTATGCCACCTTTGCTTGTCTCCATGATTAGAATGTTCCACAGTGTAGCATTAAACTTCTCCGTCGTGAAATTATTTTGACGATAGAGTCGTCTGCTCGTCTCCATGGAGATATTTAAGTTTAATGCCATACCGAGGGACATTCCAGGCTAACCAATAACATCTCCTTTGAAACAGGCAGATGACGGAGCCTCCAACAAAGAAGAAGTTATACTTTGGATTCTCGGTAAAACTTTATCTTTTGTAAATGTTATATATTGGCCTGTATTCACAACATAAAAAACAAAAGAAAAAAAAAAAAAAGAAAGAAAAACATCTTTGAGATGTTTGAAAAAATGCTCCACCTCCATTGTATTTTGTTTTTAGTTGTTGAACCTTAGTGACTGGAAATTCCGTTATCAAGTGAAAAGAAAAATACTCATTCTTCTTCAGTTCTTAAAAAAAAAAAAAAAAATAAAAAAATTGCTGTACAAATTTATAGCTTGAACAATAGTTACCAATTTATTACATTTAATGAGAACATTTGAGTAACAAGCAAGCATATTTTGATGTAGATTACCATTATTTTAGAAAACTGATATTTGCTGCTAGTAATATCCAAATCCAGACAAAATGGAAGTTAATACGTTATAGATTTTGTGTTCTAAATACAACAGCTCTTCCCTCCAAGTGCTTTGAGTATCACTATACAAATGTAATTGTCTACACTTTCATCTCAGTGTTGCGTCTAAGGTTGGAGCTTGGCACGACTGACTGGCTGGCTGATAAAATGTGTTCCACTCGGCTGAATTAGACCCACTTCATGATGACTGGAAGCAACAGAGCAAAAAATGGTGCTTGCCAAGCTCTGGCATATTCAAATTCTTTTACATGGATTGTTAGATCTCCTGGCGTTTTTGGGAGCAGTGGAAAAGCAGCAGTGGTAAAATGGGCTGCGCTACATCAAGGCTCTGGGAGAATAATAAGATGAAAACAGCAGCAGTGCTGGTAGAAGATGGCATTGTAAAATAATCACATTCTAGAGTCTATCTGGGTGAAGCATGGTGAGCCGAGTCTGATGGTGATGGAGGACCGATACTGACACAGAAAAATGCTGATAAATGTTGGTGTGTCGAAAAGTGTAAAAATATTGATACTTTAAATGTATTTTTTAAAAGGATCAATATATCGGCATATGTGCCATAGTATCACTTGGTATTGGAACCAAACAAAAATCACTGGTATCGCCGATCACTAGTATTTGTAGCCTTTCGAGCAAGATGAATTCTCTCAATTTTTGTGAGTTCACAAACTCTGAGAAACCGTTTTGTTTGGCTCCAGCTGAAGCGGTGCCACCGGTCGTGTGGAGACTGACCGATCACAGGGCAACACAGCGGTTTGGGCAGTAGCCAGCACCAAACAAACTAAAACAGACATGGCGACGCCGACAGATGTACTTCAGCTTATTTTAGCAGAAATACAGACTATTTTGTTTTTGAACAACATGCAGAGGGAAGTGCTTTGTGCTTTTGTGGACGGGTAAGATGCCTGTGCTTTTCTCTCAACTGGATTTAAATAAAGCTTGATTTCTCTCCTTGTTCTATGGTTCACCAGTCAACATGAAGTGTCTGAACATTGGTTCTGATCACTTTTAGCAAGACCCATCCCAGACTGATGTGATGTAATGATGTGATGTAACTCAGTACAGAAGTCTACATGCCACACATACCAATCTAGCATGAGCCAGGTTATAGTATTTGGTGACCATGAATGTTTTTTTGAAATACATTGTATTTTCCATTTTAAAAATATACTAATAAAATGCTGCTTTGGAAACATCCAACATGAACTGTCCCTCTGAGGTGCTCATTCCACCGGCACATCGGCCGAGTGGCTCGCACTGTGAAGTTTGCATGTTTTTCCCATGTCCAAGACGATTTCCTCTGGGCACTTTGGCTTATTCAGAATCCTCCAGCTGAGGCAGTCTTGACCAAGCCTAGCTCAAGATCTGGAGATGGGTCCCCGGGCGCTGCACTGCTCCTGACAGTGGACAAATCGCCCAAAGGTCTTGTCCATTCTTGATAAAAAATTGACCGTCAATATTTTGCTACACTTTTATACATGCAGAACTGGAGATATGTATATTTTTTTCAGGAATATCATTAAAATTCTAAGCATCTTTTTTTTTTTTTTTTTTTTTTTTAAATCAATGGAACAACCTTTTGTCTTATAATCATAATTTTGCTACATTTTGCTCATGTCTTGACTTTTGAATCTGGTTAAATGTTGCGCAGGTGTGAAAGTCATTATTGCTGAAGCTTGGCATGACTGTGATCCACTGTGAGCTTATCCCGGTAGAGTTAAAATGAATATTCATCTCATCAACGTTTGAACTTTTTGTGCATGTTATTGCAATGTTCCAATGAGGAAGCACTTTATTGGCAGAATGTAACCCACTGGAACCAATACAATTACATGCCAACTGTACTGAGACACAAATTGCTCTATTACCAACTGCAATAACAGAGAGAAAGATTTTAATTTAGATTACAACCATTTCCCTGCACAACTGGGATGTTCTGAATGTGCAAACTCAAGGACACTTTATTAAATTCATCTGTTTTTTTTATGATTTGTCCATAGAGGTGATTGATTTGTTTTCATCGCGGCATCACTCCCCTGATGGGAACGACCACACCGCACTTGACCTTTGAACTCTGGCTGACAACTCTGAGGCCTGGGAGGAAGTGCGGTGGTTGGCATGGCAATCACACAGCCAGAAGTGAAATGAACTGGATGGCATCTCCCACCTCAGTATTGGCAGTGAATCCTAAAGGAGAAACTGAAATGGCGAACAGATTGCAAATGAATCTGAAACTGAGAATCTGTTGTGATTGTTGCCGTCAAATAATTTATATATTTGTTTTTATTACAATTTGCAACTCATTTCAATAGAATAGAGTCAGTGAGGATTTTGTGCCACCAGCGAGCCAGTACAAATAACTGCGCTAAATCTGTAGGTATATGGTAATGTGCATAACGTGTCGATTCAGCAGTGGTGGATGAAGTACTCCGTTTTGTTACTTAAGTAAAAGTACAGATACAAAGGTGAACAATTACTGAGGTAAAAGTAAAGCTATGACATGAAAAAATCTACTTGTAAAAGCATTAAAGTACTTGTTTAAAAATGTACTTCATCAGTGTTGTTGATTAAAAAATAAATAAATACATAAAAAAAAAAACTGTACATATTGTGGTCAACAGTTGCAATATGAATCAATATCTTAATCGCTCTCCTGAATTTTGTGTATTTTTTTTTTTTTTTTGCTCAAACTTTGAACTCAAAAACTTTAGTCAGAATGTTACGAAAAACAACCCCTCAAATCACATGAAAACTACTTTTTTACTTTTCAGTCCAGTTCAAAAATGTACAAAAAGTTCAGATACCTGTCTCAAATGCAGTGAAGTAAAAGTAAAATGTGTCCGCTGTAAAATGCACTTAAGTAAAGTACAGGTACCTAAAAATTCCATCACTGTGATTCAGAAATTAGCTTTTGTCCATAGTAGTTCCACAAGGGGTATATATGCAAAATATGTAGCCTATTGATATTATTAAAATGCTCCCTAATTACTTTTAATCTAAAGAACAAGTTGGTATAAATATAACATGAATTCAGTTTATTTTTAACTCATTTGTCTTGCTAAACTAAGTGGGTCTCTTAAAATAAGCCTTTCCCAGATGAAGTTGCCCAGAGGTTGTTAAGTAATAATGTGTACATCTGGAGCTGTTCTCTGAAGATCGCAGTGATGTCACCTCTTATGAAAGCAACGCATTTGTACACAAGCAGGGCAAGGTCTCCTCAGCGACTTACTGCTGTCCAGTACATGGTGAACGGGTTATATAATTGTAGCCTTAATAAAACATGAATGATGAACATGAACATGATTCAAGC
Source organism: Periophthalmus modestus (assembly GCA_019594935.1). Classification (NCBI taxonomy): domain Eukaryota; kingdom Metazoa; phylum Chordata; class Actinopteri; order Gobiiformes; family Gobiidae; genus Periophthalmus; species Periophthalmus modestus. Next base: position 17,535,332 of record JAIEZT010001373.1, read on the forward strand.
TTAGTATCTACTTCATTAAGAGGTTAGGAGTAAAGGTTAAGGTTAAAGGGTCAGACCTGGAGTTGTGTTTTGTTTCATTCACGCATGTTAAACACACAAACTCTGTTCTTCTCTCAAAGTGAAAACACTCTGTTCCACCTTGTGATGTCATGTGTTAATACAGGAAGTGCTCCACTATGTTTTAAATGCCATACACCTTCACTGGATTGATTGTGATCATTTTAGTCCTGAAACTGGTTAACTGTTAACTTGAACACTACCACTTCATGACATCACAAGGTGGAACAGAGCATTTAAACCTTTGGAGATGGAGACAGACTAATAATGCAGGATTACTTAAACATGTGTGAATGAACTAAACACAACTCCAGGTATGTTTTAGAGGCATAAAACATAACTGTAGCATAACTTAAAGCTCATAGGAGTCACTTTTGTGTAATATAGGACCTTTAAAAATGAACATTAACAATGAAAACAATACGATTTGTTTGTAGATGTCTATAAGGTTAGCTTCGGTAACCCATGGCAACAGGATATTTTGTTTTATAGTGTTGTCAAGTAAATAATTACATTACTTCCATCGCTCAAATAAATATACTACATCCCAGTTGAAATGTGTAAAAGTGTCCACTGCCCATTCCCTTCGTGTGAGAGTACTGCCCACTCGCCACATAAACTCCGCATGCCCAGAGACAGGACGGGACAGATGGGCAGACGGGTCTCGGAGCGGGCATCTCCAGCAGGGCTCGGGTGATAGATGCCAGCTGACACCACTTTGTCTTTGGGGGAATAAACTACAGTCAAATCATAAACCTCACAACAAGTCCATCGTCCCGGAGCAGAGACATAGTACCTCCACCTATAAATGTCCACACCCATGATGGATGTCCCAGAACAGGACTCCAGCTGGGAAGATCTGCGCTACAGACTCTTCTAAAACATTCTAAATTCTGGTAAGGAGGCAAGGAAGTGGAACATAATGAAATTTCACTGGACAAGTGAGGATTTGGTAGGCGCTTACTTGGAAACTACCACTTTATGACATCATAAGTTGGAACAGAGCATTTTGAGCTTTGGAGATGCAGACAGACTAATAATACAGGATTACTCAAACTTGTGTGAATAAACAAAATACAACTCCAGGAATATTTTGATCAGGTAAGAACATTATTACATGGCTTAAAATAAAATAATCCATTTTGCATAATATAGGGTCTTTAAGCTACAGGTCAAAATGTAAAAAAAATAAATAAATTTAAAAAAAGCATAATTATTAAACTGCCACCATAGAACTATTCAGTCATTAAAAAAAAAATATATATATATATATATATATTATTATTATTATTATTTGTAATTATTTTTTTATTTATTTTATTATTATTATTTTATATTATTTATTTATTTTTTTTTTTTTTTACAGGGCAAATTTGTAGTGAACGTCCAGCAGGGTGACTGGAGAGATAGGTCATGCTAAATGTAAAATGTAAAAAGAATTACACAAATTATCGTGTCAAAAATTATGTGAAAAGACTTCCTTACAACTGTTACAAAGCTGATTTGTTTTTGAAAATGATTTTTGTATTTTCCTAAAAAGGCGTGTTACACCACAGAACAGAAAAAAACACGTCTCCAGCTGCCTCCATTACAGAATTTCCAACTTTCTCATGACATAACATTTCAAGTCTATAGCCGGATTATCTCCCAAGTAGCAGGGTGTTTCGTGAAAGGCTTTTATATCTGGTAAACCATGTGGCTACAAATTGAATTAGCGGACACATAAACATTTCCCTGCGTGGTAAGTGAGCTGTGAAAAGGCCAGCTAACGGGCACAGGCTGCAGCTGCATGAGGAGGACTTAAGGAGAGGAGCAGATTAGAAATGCTGCAAAAAACCAAAAACAAAACAACAACATAAAAACGCTGGAATATTTAGCATGCACTTAGCTAGCTGCTTGGTTAGAGCCAACGCAAAAATAGCAGGGTGTTGTTATACTGAGGGATTTGTGTTGGCCGCTGTCAAGTTTCTGTCCTCCCATCTAATTGAGTATGTGTGCTTCGCAGACGTACGCACGCTGACATGGGGTAAACAGCCTATCCATCATCTATCATCAAGTCCATTGTGGGAATTTTGTGAAGAGATTGGATAAAGCGCAGAGATAAGCAACTTTAAAATGTTTGGATTTGTAGATATAAAGCCAATTCACCAACTACTTTCACTACGTATAGCCTTAAATGGCGTGCATTCTTTTTGTTGAGACTTGCGTGGGAGGATTGCCGATGATGAAGTGGTCATACCAGCAGGGGGCGGTGCCAGGAAAGGGCTTGAGGTGGCACCAGGGATGGTTAAGATGGTTTAAAACAGCAAAGCAAACATGGTCGGAGGTGGAGGGTACGCTTCATTGTTGAAAGGCTCTAAATCAGAGGTGTCCAAACTATAGTTCAGGGGTCAAATGCAGCCCTCGGACCCGTTTTTATTGGTCTTAAGCAGTACTTTTAACAGCAAATTGAACTATTTCTACTACTATATCCTCAAACATCACATTGCAGTGTGATACAGACATAAAATTAATGAGTTTCAAGCCTTATTAATCTACCGCAGCTCTGTCAAAGCTGTGTTTTAAGCACCGCACTGCATTGATCACCAGTCTGAGACCCTCTGCGTTAAATATGTTTTGGGATGTGGCCCGCGATAAAAAAAAAAAAAGCTTGGGCACCCCTGTTCTAAATTAATATTTTAAGTGAACACCCACATTGACAAAACCTTAGCATCCCCCTTAGCTCCTCCAACCAAAAATGTCTGAGGCCGCTCCTGCAAACCAGTGAAAGCAAAAACCCACTCAACGCATTGTTTTGCAAAACGACAAAACTGTAAAATGGATTGAACTAATTGGTTTTCAAGATGCTTTTAAATCCAGATAGCCTTAGTTTTAAACCATTATGCTACATTCACGGCTGTCTGAAAGCTTTTTCACTTTTCATTGCCAGTCTCAGAGATGTTAAGCACATTTTGGCAAATTCTCCGAAAATGAATCTAAACTGATCTGAATCTATCTTTCACAACTGGATTTTGGTGTGAGCAGACCGTCTCTTTCAGTGAATTCAGAGCTCAAAGATTCCCTGAGGTCTTTGCCTTATCTCTGCAGCCTCAGAATACCATTGTGCTGTATTGTATGTGCTTCTATTGTACATCCAGCAGACATATGCAAATATAGGCGGCACTAACCGGGGCTAATGAATAATCAGTCCTGCTCTCGCTCCACTTCTCCCTCTGTCCTGCAGTCATTTTACACTCCATTATTCTTTGGGCTGCCCACTCCCCCTAGTGATGGGCGGAGGGACTGCTCGAGGAGAGGCCAGCAGGAGTACGCTGGGTGGGAGGAGGGGTGAGTGTGGTAAATGTCGGTGGGGGCGGAGGTAAAGGCAGGGAGGCTAGGAGTACATGGTATAGAGACTACGGGCTATGCATTGGTTCACAGCGGGGGCACGGTCCTGGAGCACAACACACAAGTCTACCATGTCCAATGAAATGAGCGATGGTCCAGGAATTCCAAAACTCTGCAAAGGAAACTCCATGATAAGCCGGTTACAAGGGCGGCAGTGGCTTAGTGGTTGGGATCGGGACACAGTGTACTTTTGCTGTGTCCTTTGGCAAGACACACACTTTTCTTGAAATGAATGCAGTGTGTGTTTAAATGACTGAGGGAGGGGCCAGTGCAGATTGGCAGCCCTCTTCTCTCAGTCCACCTCAGGACAGCTATGGCTATGAAAGTGGATTACCATCAGGTGCAATGTAAATCACTCATTAATACGCAATACTCTACTACTACTGTTACTACTATTACCAGTACTACTACTACTACTACTACTACTACTACTACTACTAGTGCTACAACTATTACTACTATTATTACCAGCACTACCACTACTACTACCAGTACTACCACTACTATCACTCCTCCTCCTACTACTACTGCCACTACTACTGCTACTACCACTACTACTACTAGTCCTCCTACTACTACTGCTACTACTACTACTAATGCCACTAGTACCGATACTACTACTACTCCTACTACTACTGCTGCCAATACTACCGCTACTACCACTACTACTACTACTACTACTACCACTAGTACTACTGCTACTACTACTACCACTACTACCACCATTACTACCAATACTACTACTATTACTAGCACTACTAGTACTACCACTACTACTATAACCGCTGCTACTACCACCAGTACTACCAATATGACTACCACTACTACTATTACTATTACGGCTACTATTACTATTGTTATCACTAGTAGTGCTACTAGTACTATCACTACTACTATTACCACTACTATTACTACCACCATTACTACCAATACTACTACTACTACTACTACCACTACTACTACTACCACTACCACTACCACTACCACTACCACTACTACTATTACGACTACTACCAATACTACTACCACTACTACTACCACTACTACTGCCATCATTACCACCAATAGTACTACTACTATTGCTACTACTACTATCATTACCACTACTACAACTACTACAATTACTACTACTATTAATACTACTACTAGTATTACTACCACTACTACTACCACTACTACACCTCTACTGGGAAAAACAACAAAACTGTAAGTTTTGTCTAGTCCTGGTTGAATCAGCTAAGTTTATGTTTCAAACTCAAGATTTTATATCCAGTTTAGTCTGATCATATTGTTTTTTAGATCTGGGTGTACTCTGAAAGCCTAAACTATAGACCAAGGAACCACTGTCCTACCTTCAATACTTACCTTGCACCAACATTGAACACTGGTTTAGTTATGTACACGGAATAAAATGACTAGACACTTAACTTCTTATGTCAACGAGTATTACATAAAAATATCATGAATACACATGAGTAACAGCTGGCCATGTGGAGATCATCCAGAGCCACGCTGCGCTTCACAAAGACGCCTGATTAAAGTGGCTCTGCTGTGATGAAGCAACTTTATTTGTATTTAAGCAGTGCATTGTGATAATTACCTGGGCTGCGTCTGCTCGGTATGCCTCCCAGCGGGCGCCACACCAGCAGGCCTAGATTCTGCCCGCTCTGCCCCCAGCCTCCCACATCCATCTCGGGGCCGGCGGTGATGTAGCGCTGCCTTCACTTCGGCCCTACCTCGGCGACCGTTAATAATCTTTGCCACGGAGCCCACTTTGGTATCTGCATTCCCAGCACTTATCAACAGGCTGTGCTCTGCCTTTGACAAACAACACTGAGGGAGAAAACAAGCACGCTGTTGCTTTAACTCATCACTTGTTATGTATGATAGAAAGTCCACTGTGCAAAGCCGGGGGTAGATACAAGAATGATATAATACTGAGGCCGCTGTTATGTATCGAGGTGTAATGGCTTAAAAGAACAGAGATCTTTATCTACTCACAATATAGCTATTAACTATGTGTCTTTCTGGGTATCTGTTTGCCAGCTGTGGAAGAAGTACTCAATTTTGTTACTTAAGTAAAATATAGATACTGAAAAAATAATCAAGAAAAAGTATCACATGAAAAAATATACTTATGTAAAAATATTAAAGTACCTGTTTAAAATGTACTTAAAGTAAAAATTGAAGTACACTGCCTGGCTAAAAAAAAAAAAAAAAAACACTAAGAATCTTTGGGATGTGCTGGAGAAGACTTTGTGCAGCGTTCAGACTCGACCATCATCAATGCAAGATCTTGGTGAAAAATTAATGCAACACTGGATGGAAATAAATCTTATGACATTGTAGAAGCTTATCGAAACAAAGCCACAGCAAATGTGTGCCGTAATCAAAGCTAAAGGAGGGCCAAGAAAATATTAGCGTGTGTGACCTATTATTTTATTTATTTTTTTGGTGGCGACTTTTTTTTTTGGCCAGGCAGTGTATTTGATGCAGATTTTGAGATCTAATAAATCTTCAAATGTATTGGTTTTGCTAAAGATTTGTGATGAATTAGTTCAACAGCAACAATCGTTTTTTGTTTTATTTATTTTTTAATTTTTTTTTTTCTTCAATTTTATTTGTACTTTTTTTTTTTTTGCTTAAATTATGGAGTTGATTAAAAAAAAAAAAAAAATGTATATTGGTGCAGAAAGTACAGCTAAGTGCTATGTAAAAGTAGAAAGTATCCACTTTAAAATGTACAAGTAAAGTAAAGATACCTAAAAATTGCACTTAGGTACAGTACAATGCCACTTTTACTATGTGACATTCCACCACTGCTATTTTCCCACAATTTTGTGAAGAAAAAAATCCAGTAGCCCACGGTTCAAAGGTGTCTCATTGTTTACTCCAGATGTTTTAGCAAATGGAAACATCTCATTTATCCAGGCTTGGGCCCATGCCATGGCAGACTGACCTCCAATCCTTTCAAACATATTGATAATTAAAAGCCCATGTCTCTGTTATCTAGTGTGTGTTGATATGTTTGTGCATGTTGCAGCAATAGTAAAAAATCTAGTGAAGCTTTTATCAGGCGAACGAAAACACAAGTAATCCTTAGACAAAAGAAAAAGGTTTTAAAGGCCAGTCAAAATGAATTAATTCAGAATTAACAAAGCCTCTTGGGTGAGGGGTAAAAATGGTCCTCTTTGTCTTGCAGATGCCTTTTAATATATATAACAACTCTATACTAGTATTCTCCATTGTGTTAAAATGTTACATATGGCTTTAATATCACCGACAATAAGCAGGCAACAAATGACTTCTCAGCATTAAGCCCCCTCATTCAGATTGAGTTAGGCCTTTTACATGGTTAAGATCAGACTGCAGCTTGAATGAGATTTATCCTCTTCAAGATAATTGCTGCAGCCGAAGCCTGAACAGGACACTTGGCAAAAATGGGACATTATTCATAATTCATTACATGTTACATAACTGAATTTCTTGCGAAGATTACAAAATGTCCTTTTCATTGTTAAACAGAAAGTGATAGTGAACCGTAATGAAGATAGAATGGAATAAAGTGAGATGCTGTTGGTGTCTGTCCAAAACGTTAACGTCGTTACGGCTAAAGAGTCAGCATTGCTAATTGGAAGATTGCGTTTGTTGACTGCAGGTAACTTAGGCAACTGCACGCAAAAGGACAGGCTAAATTTAGCTAGTTTATGAAAGGGAAAAGGTTGACCCCCCCCCTCTCTGTATTCTCTGACAGCTTTAGGATAATCATGATAATTACATAGACTTTGGCATATGGCTACCTCCGCCAGCCTGCTGTGTGGAGCTGTGGGGAAGCATGAGAGACCAGAGGAGCATGGAGACACTTAAAGTCAGTGACAAATTTAACTATTACATTTCCAGGCCATAATAATTAGTTGGAGATATCTACTCCTGCCTGCTAGTGCTGATAAAGCTTTTGACTGGGATAACAGCACCTTTAATCATTTTAGTTATGTGGTTATTCCAAGGGGGGTTTGCTTTCAAGTAAGAATTATGTATTGGATTTTAATGGGTTTATGCTGGGTTATAGTTATGCTTATATTTTTATGTAAATCATTAAGTAAATAGTTATTTTGATAATATAAGTAAGTAAATGTATTTATTTTATTTTATTATTTTATTTTTCATAACAATTTTTATTATTTTTTATTTTATTTTTATTTTTTTTATGGTTCACTTTGTGACTTTTCATGACCCTAATGTTGTTTATCTCCATCTATTTAAAATATCTTAAATTTTAACAGTATGTAACTTTCTAGAGGTGGCATGTCACCTCTAGAAAGTTACAAAAAGTAAAAAAAAAAAAAAAATGCATTTGTTTTGATATATTTTTTTGGGTAAAAAGTTAACTTACTGTGTCTTTAATGAATACAAGATGGATAATGCCATTCGCAAAACAATAAGCTCTCCATAGAGACAACAAGCTGGTGGCGAACTCTGCACCAGTAAAGTTACATAATACACCTTATACTGAATGATCATAAATAATTAAACCCAATTAATTCCCACAGCTGGATAAAATGCATTGCCATTAATCCCAATCCACACTCCAAAAATTCACACATATACTTCATTACAACTCCAAGGCATGATTATGCCATATTTACTTGAAAAATTAGTTTGAGAAGTTTTAGCAACCCATTTTTTTCCCCCTAACTTTGACATTTAAGCAAAATAGTCCAACACAGATCTGCAGAGTGGGTCAACTTTCCCTGATTTTAGTTGTACAGATGACCTTTGTGCTCACTACTGCCTCCTGATTCATTGCATTGTCAGAGAATATGAATACAAGCTGCTTTACGGTGCCCTTATACCTAAAAAAATAAAATAAAATAAAAAAAAAAAGCACCCAGAAAATTCTCTCCATGGCTGGGATGGTGGTTGGCTTATTTCGGCTGGAGCCCGGAGGTATCTGACACACCAGGAATCATACTGAGCACCATTGATTGTAAAGGGCCACTATCAGTCTTCATGTGACAGGACTGGGGCAGCGCTTTGGCCAACTTCTCCGGGAGTTATGGGAAAAGAGAAACCTCCAAGCTCCACTTAGGCAAGGCGAGATTATCTGTACAGTGTAGCACAATTCATACACAAAGTAATTCAAAGTGCTATACAGAATAAGAAAAAAAAACAACATTAAAATCACAAACAAAACTTAATTAATCATCATTTATCATCGTTACGTTCCAGGTACTTTTACTTTTTTTTAACTTTTAGGTTAAAATTGGAGCTACACTAGCAAATTACCCACAGCTAAGGCAATTAATCAACATTTTCTCATTGCAAAGCTCTTGAAAGATTCAGTTAGCCCCAGTCCAAATCTTTTAATTCATTGATCTCACGTTGTCATGTTTTTGGCTCTGGATTCACTCTTTCTCACTCATTCACTCGATCAAATAAACCGATGTGTTAGCTCGTCTTCGCTATAAAAAACTATGCACAGTTTAGTCATGATTGTACAGTCTAGCCTTCAACCAAGTGCATGTGAGGGCCAGCGGTCAGGCACCTGGTCTGAACCTGTGTGCACGCCGCTGACAGCAATTAGGAGAGCAGCAGACGGGTGAACCCATGCTTTTATATCAACACGCTGAAAGCAGAGGAAAAAAGGGGAAATGGATTTGATGCATTAGGTACACAAAGCACATAATGGTAGCCAACGATGTCCAGGCATCCATTTTCAAAAAGTCCATCCAAATAACCTGTCTGGAACAACAGCAGCTAAAGTTCTAACAATATCCTGTTATTCTGAATGAGCCCACGTTCTCGGGAAATATGTACTGTTAAACTTTGTAGTAAAATGACTCATAAGGACTGCTAGGGCTGAACTTGCCTGGAGAGTTAGCCCTTCCTATTTTATGCACACAGAATACAGAAAAATATGAACTCCATAACTTTTACCTAAGGTTTGCAGAGGTTTGTGCTTTTCTTTTTTTACATGTAAGGTACTATATTCGTTTTGACCATGCAATTATCTGGCAGCCATTATCCGATTTGTTTGACCTGCCTATCACTTACACTCGGGGAAAAAGTATTGTAAAATTGCGCTATCCAAGTAAGATCTAGAGCAAAACATTAAAGATGATTTCAGACGCAAGTTACAGGATGAACCAGAATCAAACCATGACCAAATCACATCTAGACAAGGACTTCAAACGAAAGTAGCAAAATGTAACTACGGTTCTATGAATCCTGCATGACAGTACTACCCTCTGGCGGTGTAATGACTCAGAGTAATGATACACTTACAGTACATAGACCACTGCCAGTAATATAGGCCTACATTTGGATTAACATTTCTTTCAGATATATCTATATCTATCTATCTCTCTCACAACAGCATTGTCCAAACTACAGCTTAGGGGTCAAATGTGGGCCTCACACCATTTTTTGTTGGACCTCATGCCTCCTCCTAAACTGGCCCAATTGATCAGGAAGTATTTTTTACTACAACTTGAAGAGATTCTACCTGTATAACCCAAATAATAATCACATTGCATTGTGACACAGACCTAAAAATAATCTTCCAAGTCTTATTAAAGGTACAATGTCTCTGTCAAACCAGTGTTTAATGCACCATTTGACTCCCTGTATCGACACTGGTTTGTGGCCATCCACTGCAAATATGTTTCAGTATGTGGCCCTCGTTAAAAAAAAAAGTTTGGACACCCCTGTTGTACAAGCACAATTAGAAAGAGTATTATTGTCTGATAGTCAGGAAGTGGGTGTTACCATGCTAGTTGCTGTTTTACCGCCATGGCAAAACTTCGCAGTCCGGTCTCTGAAAGCTGTGAAAAGTGTTTATAAACTCATCGCAGTGAGTAATTAGGATGCTCAGAATGCATAAGGTAAGTGAGGAATACCTTTGGACCACTACAAACATTTAAAACAAACTAGTTCTTTTTTTTTTTTTATCTTTTTTAAGACAATATAAATCTGGAACGTGCGTTTAGTTCTCAGCCTAAATAATTTTTTAGCATATTTTATACAAATCCAACTCCAGTCCTAACTCTCCTGCCAAATTCCCTTTTACACAGAAAACACAAAGAGGGACGAGTGGTTTAATAATTCATTCGTATCCATGAGCACTCACATTTTTTTTATAACAGGAACCTACTTCATATTAGTGCTACCTGCCAAAGACTCTAAACAACACTTCATGAAAATTTGAAGGCTCTCAGAGTGGGGCCCGGAGAAATAAAAGACAATTATGTGTTTGATGGAAGCCTAATATGTGGACCGTGTTTTATAGGGAAGTTGGCACAACCCTTGAGGGTGGAAAATGACTTATGGCCAGTGGAGTATGATTTATTTAAAGGGCACTATTCAGGCTCAGTACCACACCGTATTAACAGATAGACAAAAGTTCAGGCAAGTGGATAATGGCTACTGTTGAACCAAGGGCAGAAATCTTCTCTAAAAGTGCAATGTAAATATAGGGATACAGTTCTTGTCTTTTTTTTGCCGTAAAAATAGGCCGCCACTTCCAACTGTGCAGTCATTTTTGTCCAGATGCTGCACTGTACATAAGGATTGTTACGTAATAGTTCTGTCTTATAGCTTCACACTACAGGCAAAGTGTTGTGTTAGCTCGTATGTCTATAATTAGTTATTAATTTTGATTCGATTGCTTCCCATTGCTCTTTTCTTGAACCTCATGTTGCAACACTGAAATTTCCCCATTGTGCTACAAATTACGTTTTTTCTATCTTATCTTAAATATATCCCATACCAGACTCTCTACATGGGTATACCACAAGCAGTTTACAGTATTTACTATATTATTTGAGAAGAATCAATGCATTTGTAAATAAATAATGTGATTATACAGCAGTTGGCACTCTTCCTGACCCACCTTGAACCCACAACTTTGCTATTGCTATATGAGCCAGCTATTTTAAAATCATTTAGCTAGGTCACCCTGGAAGAATATATCGAGCCTATTGCGTAAATTGCCTAGAAAATATTATGGTAAATACAGTATCTTGAAAACTCCCATGTGTTTTGGGGCTAAAAGTGTCAGTAGAGGAACTTAACAAAGTAAAAGTAGTAATGTACTGTTTAGGTATCTTTAATTTACTTTAAGTGGATGCTTTTTACTTTTACTTCCCTACATTTGAGAGCAGGTATTGGTACTTTCTACTCCACTACAGATTTAACAGGACTGAAAAGTAAAAATATGTTTTATTATAGTTTATGACCTGGTGAAAAGTCTGAGGTGTGTGTTTAGTATGACACGTTCTTAGTTTGAGCAAATAAATAAAATAAAAAAAACAACATTAAAATAAAATAAAAAAACAGGTACGAAAAAAAAAAGTTTCTGTTTAACAAAATCTTTATCAAAATCAACACATTTGAAGCCTTATAAGACCTCAAAATCTGCGGGAAATACTTTTACTTTTTACTCTTTAAGTCAGGGGTGTCCAAACTATGGCCCGGGGGCCAAATGCGGCCCTCAGACCCATTTTTATTGGCCCTCAAGCCTGAACCGGTCAAATTGATCAGTACTTTTAACAGCAAATTAAACAATTTCTACCACTATATCCTCAAACATCACATTGCAGTGTGATACAGACCTAAAATGAATGTGTTTCAAGCCTTATTAATACACAGCGGCTCTGTCAAAGCTGTGTATAAAGCACCGCACTGTATTGATCACCGGTTTGTGGCCCTGTTTTGAGATGTGGCCCTCGATTAAAAAAAAAAAAAGTGTGGGCACCTCTGCTTTAAGTACATTTTTTAAGGGTTTAACTCAAGTAGAATTTCTCATGTGGTACTTTTACTTAATGGCGAGATAGTTCAAAGATAGCTGAAACTTCATGTTTATCAAGATCCAATAAGGGAAGTTAAAGTAACACACCTGTACCACGGGGGAAATTAAAAACAACAAAACAAATGACTTCCGAGTTCTGCAAGTACAAAAACCTTCACAACTCATGCACATACATCACTCTACAATCAATACAGGCTGCTCGCACGAGGTGTCTGCTAATGGCGGATGTTTGAGGCTCTTATTAACATTAGAGTTCAAATGGAAATAAAAAGCATACTCAGGTTGTAAAGTTAATGTGGCGTGGACGGGGTTAGTGCGCTGCCCTCCTCTGGTGGATAAGCGCGTTTATCATTTTCATTAGACACTGTTTTAATTGACTGAGGTCCTGGGGTGTGGCATGCCAACATCAGTCTACATCAATGACACCGAGGATGAGGAGGAGTCATAAACGTAGACACGAGTTCGGCTATTTTAAGAGGACAGCTTCACAAATGTAATCACGTATGGGGGAGAGGTAATTGCAATATGTTCAAGGCCTAAGTTTAGTTTACAGCTTGTTCCTGATTTCAAGTTTTTGGTTTTTTTTTTTTTCTCCTGTGTTACGGAAAGTAAATCTGAAGTAATTTATCCAACTATTTCAACACATTTCTCAAAATCGCAGGCAGAGAGCACAGCCATTATAACTCCATGGGTGACAAACATCTCCAAAAAACAAAATTCAGAAATGATGAACCACTTTTTAACTGTTTTGTAACAGTGAAAAATCATTTATCTTCAGTTTCTTTGTTTTTTTCTTTCTTTATACAGGGGAACCCAACACTCGGGCTCTCTTTTTCACGGGTGCCCCGTTTAAAATACAGTACAAAACAAAGTCTGAATAAATCCTTAAAACAGCATACATATGTGAGTTAAGGATCTTGCCCAAGGACACAGCATCAGAATTCATCAGTGGGAGCTAGAGCAAGAGCAGGATTTGAACCACCAACCTTCAGATCTGTGGACATACACTCTACCAACTGAGCTACTATCTCACTAACATGCATCAGAATGGAAAATTACTTTTTTCTGTGCCTCTCATGCATTTAACACTTACCGTTCCGAGGACCCGCCCGCGGACCGTCGCCTTTTCTTTACAACTTTACAGCAATGTACATTCACTTCTGCGTCACCCACACAAACAATCTACACATCAAATGAAAGCTACGGATCTCATCTTTCCGAATATGCAAACCATTTTCACCTAACTTGTAAACGTCCCGACAGCCCGGGCCTACTGTACAACTCTACAGGAATGTACATGTACTTCTGCGTCACCCACACAAACAATCTACACATCAAATGAAAGCTACAGCGCTACTCTTTATGAATATGCAAACAATTTTCACCTAGAATCACCACAGTGCTGTCAGGAAAGCGTTTTTTACAGAAAAGCCAAAAATGTGGATTTGGACTTCACTCACCTTTGAGGGCTCTGGTTCTGTCAAACATCAACATATTTCCACAATATCGGTCTCATTCTTTCCGTAGAGGTCCAGAGAATATAATCCAGTCAAGAAATTATGCCCACAAAATAACTTGGGTCCTCCATGTCCAATCTGCTGCAGGAAAGTGAAATCTGCTCCGTCATTTTTCTGCATTTCTTTTGTGAATTTCAGGCATAACAAACTTCAGAGAGCGCCAACTTTTGTTTCTCAGTGATGAACAAACATGCTAGCTTCTGATTGACACCAAGTTTAGCCAATAAGGTGGAGGGTTGAGGGTCACTGGCGCCCCAGACAGCGAATCAGTGCTACAGGTGACTGAAAGTGTACGCCCCACCCCCCCCCGTTTAGAATCAACCAGTCACATCACACACGTCTAGTGATGTATGAAATACCATGGTTTTCTGTAAACAGACGGAGCAGGCCCGGTGCGTAACCAAAGTGCAAGCAAATGCATCACGGCATTTCGTGCATAAAGCGTGCGTAAAATGACGCACTGTGATTTTGCAACAGTTTTGTGTTCTAAACACAACGAAACGGATAAAACAAAGACAGTACGCGACCGAGGACAATGTGGATGTTTGTACAAGTTACACCAGAGGCAACTCGGACCCGGAGCGGTTCCCCGGTGGACTCAGGAGGGAGGAGCTTATTTTTTGATGGACTGGATACTGTTCTGGATCGGTAAGCCTGGTTCATTCTGCTATTTACATAATTGTAGATAAAATATATCGTGTGTAATCATTAGCATCACTTTTGTGCATAGTGCGCATTGGAACCATGTGTCTGGCACATTTGTGTTTATCTGTATGAATTAGACTTCATTTGTTTATTGATTGAAAGGTGTTTTATTCTGCAGTTTACATTATTGTAATATTATTATAATACTGTGCTCATTTTTTTTTTATCTACGAAGGTTTGAACTTTGAGAGTGTTTAAAAAAGAGAGAAATATGAGAAAATGTTAAAGCTTGTCTGACGGTGCGACCCTATAATTGGTCCGGGTTACCGGGGACTGTTATCTCCGATGCACAGGTGCCACTATGTGACTGCAGACTATCTCCCAGTCCACATTTCAGCGCGAAGGCAGAGGAGCACCCGTCGTTGGCCGAGCACTTTGAACAGCACTTCAAACTTTTCTTTTTATCCCACCTTAAAATGTACTGCATGATTTTGAATTGAGACACGGCCAATGACCGACAAATAACGGTGCGACCCTGTAATTGGTCCGGGTTACCGGGGACTGTTATTGCGGTTGCACAGGTGTCACTATGTGACCGCAGACACAGGAGGAGCACTGAGCTCTTTACTTTTCTTTTATCCCACCTCATAACCATAACTTTGATTTATTTTGTCAGAGAGAGACCTCATATGAACTCTCTAAGTGCCATTGACGTGCGTGTGTTAATATATGAATATATTTATGTACATTTATATATGTGTAATATCCCACTGAACAGCGTTGTGTTGTGAACGCAACGCGCTCGGACGAATGTGGCATGTGCTCAATAGAAACGAGGCACCAGGCTCAGAATATAACCCTCCATGGCAGCGCTACAGTAACTTTCACTCAATGAGAAATGTTTCTCTGCATCAAACCCGGCCGATGTCCCGCCCCCAGAGCCATATGCCCCACCGTGATTGGTAGATTCGTTCAGCTCCGCACACAACACTGTAAAGTGCCACACATGTCAAACCCGCGGGCCGCATTAACATTAAAGTTTCATATCAAGGCGGGGGCCGCAAACTACAGGCCCGAGGGCCGCAATTGGCCCGAGGGCCGCAATTGGCCCGCGGGCCGCGAGTCTGAGACCCCTGGTGTAGAGGCACAGCTCCACTCCATGCGTACTTTCTGCATCATTGTGCGTCCTTAACTGTTTTTGTGTGATGATTATGAATATGTATATGATATAATATTACTTCACCCCTCTCAATTTTGTACTTTCTTGTTACTAATGTGTTTGTGTTTTTCTTTGGGCACGTGGAGGACGTTATCAGATTCACTCATCGGCTGTTACCAGGTTTTGCACAAAACAAAGCAATGGCATTTTGGCAAAGACATTTTTTCACCATTTTGTGGACGAGCCATAATCATGTACAGTGAGCTTTTCACTGCTGTTTACAGTGTGTGTTTGTTCATTGTTTGCAGTGTGTGGAGTTTGTAAATATATATTTATTTTGACCCATACCCCTTGTTTTGACTATATTTCATAAACAAATATGTATTTTATATTGTGTTTTGATATGCTATATAAATTTACATAAGTAATAGAGCAGCTCAGTGTGCAGATACAGATTCCTCTAAGTGTGAACTTTCAGTAGAGCCTCATTGATGTCTGTGGGTTGAAGCATTCAAAAGTTATTGCAGTTTTTCCAAACGTTCTCCAAATGTCTCCATTTGGAGAGGTTTGGATAAACTTGGATACATCAAAAGTCCCTCCATAAAGCGCCTGGATTTAGTCATAATAAAATAAGTGTAAAAATCTCATTTTTTTATAGATTGACCTCAAATCTGAAATGTGAGAGGTCAACAATGTTTTCAATTGAAATATAGTGTATTTTTGTCCCCAGCTCCCTACTGCAGCTTTCTTCACCTTAATTTTTACAAAAAAATTTAGGCGAGGATGAGAAAAATCCTTTTTTATGTGTGTTCCAAAGTGTATAAATACTTACCAGACAAACTTACAGTGATTCTGACACCTGGGGGTAAAACTATAGGATGTTACCTTTACAAAGAGCCCAAACTTGTGTAAATACTACTTATGGTTCAATAACAGTTATCATTTTAATTTGGAGAGGTCAGAACAAAGGCAATTTCACCAAAATCACCCGGAATGGTAAGGGGTTCACTAATTTCTATATTTCGCTATCTGACAGGCAAAATCATCCAACTGACTAAACTTGTAGTCAGCTGTATCCTGAAAATATGAAAAACATGAACTCAATCTGGCAACATGGGTACATTCATATGGTCTGTAAAAATCCAATGACCCAACATTAAGATCTGATTGTACGTGTGTGTTTATGCGCTCAAAAGAAATCTAATCACCAAAAAAAACCTGTTCAATGGCTTTTCATACTCTGAAAACACATTATAATTCATCTTAAAACACCGCTTTCATTCTTCAACAGGTTCACTTCCAATAATTTTGTTCATTTGCCTTGTCAAAACTTGCACAGGTGTCAACAGTGGTGGATCAAGTGCTCAGTTTTGTTACTTGAGTAAAAGAATAGATACTGGAGATAAAAGAAATACTCAAGTAAAAGTAAAAGTGCCACATGAAAACAATCTACGTGTTAAATGTAGTGATATTGATTCAAAAAGATATATATTTTGGTCAACTGTAGCAATACAAATCAATGTCTTATTTTTTTTTCTTATGAATTTTGCGTATTTATGGAGGAATACTTAGTAAACCTCACGACACTTACAAAGCATTCCTCCATCCTGTCTCAAAACTCAAGGTGACAGGGCCTTCTCCACCACAGCCCCAAACTGTAGAATGAGCTCCTGATCCACGTAAAGAATGCCAAATTTGTTGATCATTTTAAAACTCTATTAAATTAGAGCTACCATTTTATGATTGTCTTGTTGTTGCAAATGCCTGGTTGTTTCTTTGGTACAACTATATAAATAAAGTGACTTGACTTGGCTTGGCTTTAGTCAGGATGCTTCCATAAACATGATAAAATAACCCCTCAAATCATATGAAAACTACTTTGTATTTTTCAGTCCAGTCCAGCTCTCAAATGTAGTGAAGTAAAAAGTGAATAGTACCCACTGTATAATGTACATAGCCTCCTAGGACCTGGCGTGGTCCTGGTGTCCACATATGAGGTCATTAAACTAAAGAGAGTATAACACATTAAAGAGTATAACACATTTTAGTTTAGATTTAAGATGAACTTAATTAGAGGTACATGTCTTCCTGCACCTGTTTGCAGCACTTCAAATGAGACACATTGTTCCAAGAGGCACAAATTGTTGTTTCTCATTTTATTTTTACACTCAGGAAAAATGTTACTGTGTTCAGGCACTTAATAAATTGTTTTTGCAAATTATTATTCAGATGTGACTTTATTCTGTTCTGTCAAAATGATTAAAACGTGGCATGTGGACATAATTTTTCTCATAATGTAAAAAGATTATTTTTTATTTTCACACTCAGCAGGTCCCAATCAACCCAAATAACCAAGAGAAATGAATAAAGCATGTCATCCTAGGAGGTTAAGTAAAGTACAGATAGTAAAAGAAAAATATACAATCTGTCAACTGGACCAAAAGACGTTTCATGTACAGTACTTTATTACTTTTACTTTGTTGCCTTCCACCACTCAACAATCAGAAAGAAATCAGCATACTCACATCAGATGGAACTATTTATATGACATTTCCATAATCTAATTCTCCAGAAAAATACTTTAACTTCTTAATTCTCCAATAAAAGTCTGCTTTTGGGTGTTAGCCAGTATATGCAAATGTCTTACGTGTGAGTGGGGACAGTGGGGGTTGGAGAACAAAGCTGGGGAGGACACTAGGGCACAAACACGAGGCAAAGGCAGTAGAGGAGGGTGACACCAGGCGGTCTATTGGCTCTCTGCTCTGATATTATTATCCTGCTCATCGCCATGGCGCTCTCCAAGGCTCCGTAGCGTCAGAGGACATCAGCCTTACAAGGTATGTGCTCGACTCGGTGGAAAGGGAACACGTAAAAGGTCACAATGAAGTGTGCCTGCTGGGACGAGAAAGGCCCGCAGTCAGACCTCAGTATTCAGAGTAACAGGCAGGGCATAGTTGTTCGAAGCGGTCAAGGAAGGAGGAAAGTAGTCTTCACCCTTTTGAATAAATAATAGATTTTTACACATTCTGTAACTATGATGTCAACCACACACTTCAGAGGATTTTAAATAGCTGTATTGGAGGTGTTTAATGCATAATACAAGAATATGAACTTTGTATTGAACGGCCAGAAAAAAAAAAATTAAATTAAAAAAAAAAAAATTGGGCTCCATATTCTATTCTTATTTTTTTCTCTCTCTCCGCTTTGAGTTGGTTATTTGAATAGAACAAAGCGAAGCACTAATCTGTGAGTGGAGGTCATCCTGTCACGATAACACATTTTTAAGTGCGATATATTGCTGAAGTAAGTATAGATGACAAAAAGTATTCTAAATCTGCAATATTGCTAAAAAAAATATGAGCTGCAAAAAATAAATGAAAGAATGCAACACTGAAATAGTTTATAATGAGCCAAAGAAGTTCATAATGCAACACTGTACAGCTCATATCTCACCGTAGTACAGAAAAATAACCACGTATTTTTCAGTAGTACAAAGGAAAAATACCATTATATATACTGACCCCCGAAAAACAGTTTCATCTGCCATGCTTTGAACAATAAGCTGATATAATATTTACCGTGACAGGCCGATCTGAAGGTTTAGCTCACTTGAAAATGCCAAAAAAAAAGCCACAACTGTGTTTTTTTTTCATGAATTTTACTGTCTCTGTCTGTGAATACTAAGGAAGAAGTAAGGAATCAATTATTACACAATCACACACTGTATAGGTTGGGAACAAACGTAGCCACCCAAATTTAAAACGTTATTTATAAAGCACTTTTCATACACAAAAAAGTAAGACAAAGTGCAAAAACAAAACAACATGCCCTTCCACCCAACCACTCTACCCCCTGCAACCGCTCTACGCCCTACAAACGCTTTACCCCACTGTTAGCTGATGCTGCGTAAAGCGCTTGCATCTCTGTGTGTGTGCGTATGCCCCCAGCGATGCGTGAGTTCCTGCGTGTTTTCTTCTTTGTGCCGCATAGTGACATGGCTCTTCTATCTTTGACTGGACTGAAGTTGGGTGAAGCCGTGGGAGTCAGTGGAGCTGATCCCTGCTACGATATAGTACTCCTTATAGAATTGTTAGGCCCTTTCACAGTCCTCTGTCTGGGGCTGAGCTTTTGGTGCAAATCAGTCCAGTCCACTATGTCCCAGAGAAGACAAGTTATGATCCTATGGTATAATATAGTGTCATAACAAGATTGCTAATTAGTTTTGAGATCATATTTGCCAACTTGGATGACTACACCCAAGCTGGCAAATAGTGTTTGTGTAATTGTTGATTTCCTGTTGCTATTCATGAGAAAAAAAAAAAATAAAATAAAATAAAATAAAATAAAATAAAATAAAATAAAATAAAATAAAATAAAATAAAATTAAATTAAATTAAATTAAATTAAATTAATTAAATAAATTAAATTAAATTAAATTAAATTAAATTAAATTAAATTAAATTAAAATGAATAAATAAATAAATACATACATACATACATAAATAAATAAAAATAATAAATACTTAAACAAATAAATACATAAATAAAGGCAAGGTTGTAGCTTTTTTGACTTTTTTTTTTTTTTTTTTCCAGAGTGAATACATACACTTCAAAAATGTAAATGAATGGGAAAATGGGTCTTGAACTCTGCCCCCCCATGTTAAAACTCTAAGCTTTGTAAGTGAGTTAAACCTTGATTCAATTATCACTGCTTGTCTTTGAAATTTCAAGTAATATACTGGGGGAAAAACTTACACTCTGGAGAATTAGATTTTCGATTTCTTTCTTTTTCATCATCCCACTAAAAAAAAAAAAAAAAAAAAAAAAAAGCACTGTCGATGGTATTTTTTCTTATTTTACCTATAAGCTCAAACCAGAGGGGGGAAAAAAATTCTAAAATCTGATGGCCTGTCATGATAAATACTATATATCACGTTATCATTCAATGCATGACACATGAAACTATATTTTTGATGGGTCAGTATTTATCATGGGGACTTTTTCTTTGTACTAGTGGGATATTTTTGGTATTTTTTTGGTACTACAATGAGATTTGAGCTGTAGAAGTGTTGGATTTCGAACTTCTGTGACACAAACTAACTACTTAAGTATTGCATTCTGTCATATACTTTTTACAGCTCGTATTTTTTAACAATATTGCAGATTTAGAATACTTTTTGGGGAATAATTCTGCTTTATGTTTTGGCTTTATCGTCAATAGTTACTTTAATATATGGCACTTCAAATGTGTTATTGTGACAGACCTAGCTATATAAAACTATGGTTATACTATTTATCGATTTTAATTCTAAGACAAACTGATAAAGAAAATTAAAGGTGATGGTAATATCTCCTATTAGTCTTAGAAAATACCTCTCCTTACTATAGACTGTATATATAAAGTCGCTGCGTTCCAAATAGGAAGGGTTTCAGATGACATAACAGCCTTTTACTGGCCAATAGAGTTAGAGTCCCTGGTGAGGGTTAAAGTCCCTCATGAATCCATGTTCAGGTTAAAGTCCTGATAGTAAAACAGGTTTAAGTCCTGTGACCCACCGTGGACTGGTGTAGTGGCCAGACATGTTCCTGTGTAGCTGGGTGCGTACAGCGCTTCCCTGGGGAGTTTTGGGTCCCTCAAAAATAATAAAAGCACGGGGTTAGAGTCCCCAACTGGTGCGTAATATTGTTACAGGGTTAGAGTTCCTGGTGAGGTTAAAGTCCCTCACGAAGAAAGGTTCCGTGTTCAGTCCTGATAGTAAAACAGGTTAAAGTCCTGTACAGGTTAAAGTCCTGTATACAGGTTTGAATTGTATTGTTTAGATTAGTGTGATTTGAATGTCTTTCTTATCTGTAAAGCTCTTTGAATTACCTTGTGTACAAATTGTGCTATATGAATAAACTTGCCTTGTCTTGCCAATACTATTAAATACAGATGAGGGGCAGCTAAAGTTAATATTGTTGAAATGCAGATTACTTATAGAAATGATCAGGTTCATTTGTGAACTACCTTTTGGATACTTCATGGTAACATACAACGTACTTAAAAGGGAAAACTGTCTCTCGTCCCCCATCTGAGAGTATGACATCATCACATTCTACAATCTGAAAACCAGCAATCCACTTCACATTGAAAAACTGTCGCCCCTCCCTCTGTAACTGCTGCAGTGAGCCTCCTCATGTTGGTCTTAAAATGTTCATATTAACCCGCTCTACATGATCATGGTGTTTTTCACTATTTTGTCCATAAATCAAGATATGAACATTAACAAAAGACAAATACGGCGCCTTCTTTCCTGGAGGTCACTCCTGCTATGTCTGATTGACCTCGTTGCTAAGTGCTCGCTCCCTACTAAACCAGTGGTGCAAGCAGGACCATTAACAGTCTTTTTTGGATTGGCTCTGATGATACTGATACTCGATATGATATGATACTCCCCCTTTTAACTGTTAGCATCGATGAGCTTCATTTGACTGGAGCTGAACACTATGAGTGACATTACACTCACTTCTTTATCCAGTCTATGGTCCAAACATTGACCTGAGTACACTGTGACAGCTGCGTTACAACCACGCACATGGGAAAGGGCATTTAGCAACAGAATGGTTTTTAAATGGCTTTTGAATCTGCGCTGTACAAATGTAATTATGGCTCATAGAAACACATTGGACCATCTCCTCTGACATGCCTCTCGTCTCTGCTCTTATGTGTCGAGGATTCTGTGTCCAGGCTTGTGATTAAACTGCTCTGTGAAGTTGTTTCGCACTGGCCTCCATCTGCAGCAGCACCACCATCATACCGCAGACATAATGAGCCCATTAGGTTTGGCTGATGCTGGTTTAGAGTCACTTGTTCCACCGCATGCGCTCTCACCAAGCACATGCTCACAACCTCCAAGTGTTTCTCTTACAAGCCAAGAAAGTGGGATTACAGTAGCAGCAGGTGCAGTGTTTTGCTTTTGATAGTCTTGTAGTAACAAACGATATCAACCTATTGGACTAAATAACATCAGCTTTGCCATCTACTCAGTTTGTTGCCCTAGGACTTAAGTTCTTTTTGTTGTTTGTATTTGCCCATTATGTTTCTTGTGTGCATCTCTGAATCTCTATTTCCCCTCTAATCATGGCTGTTGGAGCCCTTGGCTGTGGTTGGAGAACTGTTTCTCAGCCTGGCCAATCCTGGGGCCCATCTTTAGCCACATCCCACCTATTTAAGAAGATTCAGGACACCTGTTCAGGGCTGCTGGCCTGCGTGTGGCCTGTACTCTATTTTGTGTGTCTCTCTTTTGGTCAAGTCACTAATCGGGTAGTGAGTCTGTGTTGTGAGACATTTCGTCGTCAGTACTGACTCTGTTTGTCAAGAGTTTGTCAAGTTTTGTTTTGTAACTGTAAATTTGTGTTTTAGTTAACTTTACCTTTTTGTTTTTGTTTAAACCCTTGCAAGGCACCCTTTGTTTTAATATTTTTAGACCCTTTGTTTAACCCCTGTTTAGTTTACCTCCCTGTTAATTAAATTACTTCTTAATATACCATTTTCCACCTTGGTTTTCTTTCCCCTCCCCCCTGAATTACAAAATTAGCTGTAAAGTGCATTACTAAAGTAAAACTATGAGCCAAATATTGAAGATAAAGAATTAAGCTTTACCCAATAACATCCATAAAGGTACACTGTGTAACTTTTGTGATGGGAGGTTTACCTAGTTTTCTCCATAGAGATAGTCCTTCTCTGTCTTCTATTTATTCAAGCACAGACATTTTTTGTGGCACCATGACAAGCATTGCGTGAGCTGACTTGTAACATCTCTATTGACACAAGCAGGTAGCTGACCCCCCACAAGGAAAGTTACGTAATGCATCTTTAATGGGATGGCAGCGTCCGCAAGCTTGGCAACCAAAAACAAACTAATCACCCCTTTATCAACACAAATGTGTGAAAGAGAATGAAACGTTCTTCAAAAAGCCTTTATCACATGACCAGGGCTGGAGCAGTGTATTCTAATTGGGTAGATTTCCTCAATGGGTTTTTCATTACGTGGTGGCAATTCCGAGGCAAGTGTAAAGTGGGTTTTTATGCATCATCTAAGCGCTTCCCATGACCTTTTGCAGCAGTGATAAAATGCTTTTAAATTCTGCTGACGGAGATAACCATCGCAGGAGTAAAGGTAGCAACAGACTCTGATGGGCCTATTCGATTCAAATTCACTGTGAGTGACCTAAACTCTATTTGTGTTTATTCCAGTCATGATGGTGTGTCCTGCTGTTCTGCGATAGCGTGATGATTAAGTTTAACGTTTTAAATTCTCAAATCAAAACACAAAATCACCCATTAAAATAACTATCTTTTCTATGTAACTGTAGCATCTCTCATGTCTTTCAACTTCTTTAGCCTCTTATTATAACATTCTTCTTACATGGTCAATGGTCACCTTCTAGGCACTCAAAAGCACTTTACGTCAAGGAACCGCGTATCTGTGTACACTGGTGTGTCTTGCCCAAGGACACAATGACAGCATTCATCTGTAGACTCCTGCCAAACTATGGGTCAGTGGATCTCAGCGCTCCATGATGTTTTTGTTAAGAGTGGGATTCGAACCACCAAACTATAGTCAGTTTATTGATATTATCCAACTCGAGGTCAAATTAAGGACTACTTTCCATAGGAGGTCACAACTTACTTACTGTTTTTGACCAAAAAAATCCCCATGACATAAATACTTTAATATTAGATCAACAATATTATTAAAAAATATGGGTTATAATACATCAAGGGTTTAATTTAGGCAATTACAACCCTAATCTCAGTGAAGCTGGGGCGTTGTGTAAAACTTAGTGTCCTCAGTTCCCAAACGCTTATCGATTGTCGTTAAAAGGACAAAGAATGTTACACAGTGGTAAACATGCCCCTGTCCCAGCTGTATTGGAAGTTGTTGCAGACATCAAATTGAAAATGAGGGAATATTTGCATAGAAACAATAAAGCGTATGAGTTTGAACATTTAATATCACGTCTTTGTAGTTTATTCAGTTCAATGTAGGCTGAAAAGGATTTGCAAATCATTGTATTCTGTATTTTTTTTAGTATTACACAGCGTCCCGACTTGACTGGAATTGGAGTTGTGCTATGGTAACTAATTGTAACTCATATGGTAAGGTTAAGATCAGTTTCAAGTTAATGTTATGCCCCCTAAAAGTATGGAAATCCAACATTTTATAGGGCAGCGTATAGAGAGACATCTGACACTCAAAATACATACATTTGAATTACTACAATAGTGAAGATGGATGCAGTAAAAAAAAAAAAAAAAAAAATCTAATAAATATGAAGCAAATCGATGTACATTCCAATACTAACTCTCCAGGAAATAGATGAAATAAAACAGTGTCTAGGCATCTTTAATACAATTTTTTTTATTACGCTACAGTATAATGAATTATTAGCTTTGTGCGTGCCGTGCCTTTAAAAGCACAGCAGCTTCAGCCCCGGCGTCTGTTTTTGGCAGGACTTTGGTTCTCAGAGTCTCATTCATGTTTTGTGGCACATGGCTTGCTGCCACAACATCAAACCTCCACAGCGGGAAAACCAGGCAAGAGAGGCAGATTTGTACAGGCTAATTAGAGGAGGTAGAGAAGGAGGAGGTGGGGATGAAGATAAGGGTTTATTATTTATGAATTCATGTAGTTTTTCTCAAGTCCTTCGAAGCAGTGGGCCACCAGGGCAGAGAGACAAACGCTACAACTTTATAATGTGTTGCCTTCAGTAATTTCGCCCCAAGGCTGCGTCCTTGTTGTGAACATGTGGTGCTTTTAAAGACCAGTGGGAACAGGGATTTCTGAAGAGTGTATTAAAATGAAGTGGCGCCCAGTGAAAGAGAACATAGTGTAATAACGAGCATGTTTCCACTTTTTACTTAATTAAGAAAATAAGACCTTTAATAATAACATCATAATTATTATCCATACAAATAAATTAATTTCACGCAGATAAACTCTACATGGCTATTTGATTGAATATCTCTTTTTTATATATAATGTATGTGCAAAGGAGCAACATCAATGTTCTTTCACTAATGGAAATCATTCACAATTATCATCACAGGGAAGTAATTCAGGAAGTAATTACCTGTAATTTTACATGAATGATAAAAGTCCATATATACATGAAGCTTTTATTCCTTCATGGCCTGTATCAACGGCGTTTACATAAAGGAACTGCTCATACATTCACACACATGAACCATTTCTACCAACTGTTTAGTTTTTGCAGTGACTACTTTCAGTAATTCAACACATAAAATATACAGGAAGAACATGATATACAGACAGTGAGTGCCAGTGTATCTTCAGGCATAACCGAACATGAACAACACGTTTTTTTTTCTTCTTCTTCCTATGTGACATTTACGACTTGAAACCCTCTTCCATGTGCCCGCAGGAGTCCGCAGGGCCTCCAGGGGGAGTGGGAGTTTAAAGGGCCTCCAGCCTGCTTGTCTGATGACATGCCAGATTAGACTGACTGCCACTACACGACTCCGTAACATGAAAGATGCCCTAAGACATGTCAATACTTATATATTTTTTTATGTCTAATTACGTTTGACTGTGTCCAATGGCAGGAGGGCAACAAAGCTATAATCGTGTGCTGTGAAGTTTAAAGCCTGTGAAATATAAATACTTGAAAACGTCCAGCCAAGTAAAACGCGTCACTTGTCATGGGTCCTCCAACAAATGCTTTACTTTAACAAATGTGTGCAGTGTGATTATGCTGTTAAGGAGCCTCAAGGTTTCCCACATAAGGACCGAATCTGTCACAGGAGAGAGGCACGGCTAAGGCCTCCATTTTGAATTCGAGCTGTCAGTCACAATGACTTTATGCTCCTGGGTGTCAAGGTGGTGGAAGGTTGCACAGCTCCAAAGATACTCCAGGAAAGAACTTGTCACTTTTCTTCACAAACCGTACATTGAAATTATAGTCATGCATATGACCAATGACACATTTCAACAACCTCAACCTTCAACTGCTTTTCATATGAAAGGTCAAGGGTACATCATAATAAAAAGGTGAACATTATTCTCGATTTTTCTCTATCTCACGGAGCTCTAAAAACCTTGCAGATATACAGTGGTGAACTATATGCAACTATTTTGATGTAGCCAAAAATGTCACCCCAATTTGCTGTCTGTAAAAGCTGTTTTTAACCCATGCCCAAAAATCCTTGCATGTGAATACTAACACTGTGTCAGAGGGATTATGAGAATTGTCAACACAGCTTATGTCGTCCTTTTTTTTCCATTCCATTGTCTTCCACTTTTCTGGGACCTGGTCACTGGGACATCAGCCAAAGCCGTAATTTCCAAACTCCCAGACTCACCCCAGACACTTCCTCCAGCTCCTCCCAGGCATTCCCAGGCCAGCTAAGGAACATAGTCTTCCAGTGTGTCCTGGTTCTACCAATGGGACATACCCTGAACACCTTCCTAAAGAGGTGTCCATGAGGCACTTTTGCGGATTGGAAAAGCAGATAATGCAGATATTTTCAATCTTAAAATGTCATTTATTGTATTTATTTATTTGCAAATGTTAATCCTGGACAAGATGACAAGCCAAAACTAGCTCAAGAGTAGCTCAGTTGATAGATTGTCCAACCAGTGACCCAAAAGTTGGCTGTTCATTCACTGCACACCACTTCTGTGTTTACCTTCCCAGCCTTCACTGTCTGCAAGCTGTGGTGTATTAATGTGTGAACAGTTCCTCAATGTAAAAGCTTTAAATGTCTACTGCAGAAGGATCCACCATTCGTCATATTCAGAAAATGTACAAACTATTTATTCATTCAGCCCTAAATCATGACCTGCAAGAGCTCCAGGCATGCAAAGCAAACACACAGAGATAGAAAGGCAGCCAGCAGTGAAAAGGGCAGTAGTTGGACAGGTACTGAGTGCAATGGTCTTGTGTACACGCCTCATAGGACACAGCATTCCCTGGAGACAGCACATCGCCAACTTCTCCCCGAAGCTAGTCACGCTGCAGACACAGACCACCAATCTGGACTGAATCAGACAGAGGAAAGGCCCTACTACTACTGCAGGATTTATGGTGCACTGTGAAGCCGGTCAGGCCAACAGAACACGCACACACACAGCCAAGATTCTTCTCAAGTGGAGCCAAGAAGCACAGTTGGATGGTTATCAATTAACAGATTTTAATTCTTCATGTTGGGAGTAAGTGTGAATGTGGGCTGCTCCATCAAATCAAGATGCAAAGAGGAAAAATTAGTTGATTATATTCAGCAGTAGTAGTTACAGCATCCTGGGAAATGGTATGAAATGCAGTTTGATGTACTTACCATCTCAGCAGAGGGGTTGTTGTCATCATTTAAAGTACCAGTGCAGTACCAACAATCATAGACAAAAGTTACTTCATTGGTTCTTGTGTACAATTGTGTTTGATCTTACTTCGATGATTTGGTGAGGCCTTGGTTAAAAAAACAAACTAGATAAACCAAGATAATCACAATTTTCACTTTTTAATGCATTTCAGTATTTTACCTGTTCACTCATCAAAATACAGTTGAATTTCTCAAATAATACAAGGAAACATACCAGCCTGTGTACCAAAAAAGAGCAAATAAAACTCTCCATTCCTTGCATCTAATCCAATCAAATGAGTGCTGGAGTTAGATTTGAAATATGCAAAAAATACCTCATGTTTATTTCATTTTTTTCTACCAGCAGAGGGCAGTTGTGAAACATGCTCCCCTCCCTTCGCCTGGTATTGGGCCGTGTCCCAATTCACCAAAAATCACCAAAGTGTCCTTAAATGCGGCGTTCGAACGGTGCATTTAAGTCGGGCGGGTACTTCGACCTGCACTTCGAACAGTACATCGAACGGTGCATGTGGCGAATTGGGACAGGGCCTTTGTTCTCTGGTCTTCTTGTTGATCTCTGGTCTTCTTCTGTCCCAGGGCAAGGCTGACATACCCTCAGAATACAAGCAACTTAGCGGCACTAGTGGTGGTATGTTTGTCTCAGAGAAGTTGCAATTTCATGGCCAGTTATGGTGTGATAAATATACCACACTGACATCAAAGCGTCAAGGGAAAGTGAATAATGACCTTTGTATTGTCTTTTGAACCATTATTTCCCATGGATTTGCATCTGTCCATGGATTTTTACTTCCTGTTATACCCAACATTTTGAGGACTTTTTCCCACTGAAAATATTGTGTCTTAAAATGCTAAACACTATGGGAACAGTCTTCATTTTTCATAACTCTGAAATCCACGGATTAAATTCAGTTGTGTAGGCCCAAAATACCCTTGCTAAAATATAAAGGTATGAAGTGTTCTAGAGTACAAAAATCTTCCATTTTGTGTAATCACAGTCCCCCAAAAACACCTTGTGAGGAAATGATCCAGAGTAATATGGCACATAGCTCATAATGTGTAACACTGGAGTAGACTGCCACAGAGTGCGACAGCGAAAGACTGAGGTGTCTGGGAGGACCTGCTCATCCATCGGCCCATTCGTCTTTCTAATGGTCGGCCACTTCTTCTCACTCCACCTTAACCACCAGTGTGAGGGCTCCAGGCTCATTCTCACAATCCCACCACTCCATTCATCAGCACAGCCAGCTCCAACAGCTCAATGAAGACAAAGTAACACGTCTCCGGTGAATTCTCTTCAAGCAAGACCCCATTTGTCCTGTTTTCTCTCAACAACAAAAACAGCACTTTTAAATAATGGCCTCACTGTACTTTTGGATATTTATTAAAGATTTGGGGCTGAAAGGCAGTGGCACATTCCTCTAACCTCCTCACCCTCTCTCTCCTTCTCTCTGCACACATGGAGCTAGACAAAGCTTCCCATCCGCCTGAGTCTTCACTGCAGGTTAAAAAACAAGTCCATGCAGCGTGAAGGCTGAAAATTTGATTTTTATTTATTTATTTTTCCTTTTCTTCCCCAAACAGGATAAAGCAAAATCAACTGCCACAACAGCAAATTAAGCTGGTGAATGGACAAAAAGATGAAGGAAGCCACAGGCTGCCTGTTAGAAACAGTTTGTACTGTGTTTCTCCGTGAAAGCGAGGACAGTGATTTAAACCACTTTGTGAAAATGTAATATGCCTTTTAAGTTTTGTTTTTGTTTTGTTTTAACTGGCACTATTAAAGAGCGCTTTTTTAAAAGTTGAGATGTTCAAATAACAAGGTTCTTGTGGAGTGTTGTGGCTGTACGGGAGAATGTCACATAACACCATTAAACACCCTCTTTGGAATGTGGTGGCGCATGAGCCCTCAGCGTAAAATGCAAAGAGCGTAACTCTGACAATGATGTCCCTGATTTTAAAATGCAAATGTGGTCTCAATGTCCAGAATATGAATAGCCTCTCTTGTAATGGATTCCAATTCTGACCAGGTGTTTATCTTTTGACCCCCCCCAAACCTGACAGAGTATGAAGAATTACCAAGAGACACCCAGAATCCACACACTTTAAGGAGCGGGCAGTGGCTGGAGGTAGGTAATAATTTATGAGTCCCCCTCTCCCCAATCAATTAATTTGGATGAAAAAAACTGCCAGCGCATCAGAGGAAAGGATTGATGAATCATGCATAAGCATAATCTACAATTGGTTCGAATAAATCAGATTTATTTTTACCACAGTGCAGCTATAAATAAGAGAAAATCAATCAATGTAGACAGATAATGTAGAGACGGGAAGAGGGGAGGTCAGCTGTGGGAGTAGCGTGCGTAATGGCACAGGGAAAGTTTCCATGGTAAAACGTATTGTGGCGCTTGTAGAGCATTGCGCGCCATTACGCACCAGCACCAGAGCACATGTACACATATTCTCCAAACCAGCTTTCAGACAGATCAAAATGCCATAAAAAATGCCACGCTGTGTGACGGGACGTTACTCACGCTGCTGTTTTGTCCGGACCAGTAAACGACAGCGTGGTTGTGCGCAGAGTCCCCGGTCAAAGCGAAAGTGCTGCTGGACAGTTTGGGCTCATCTTGACGGTTATTCCCTTTTTTCCCTCATCTCTGTTCCATCTTAAGTCGGACCTGCTTTGTTTTTGTCCATCCAAAAACGCGCCACGATCCTCAGGCGCACTAAAATCCAGTCCCCCACTCCACGACAAGTCTGCAAACTCGCTTCTCTTCTCTCTCCGTAAAGCCTTCTCCGGACTTAGGTTCATATATTCACTTTTTTCTTTTATTCCATCTACGTTAGGAAACTGTGTTGCGTCTTCTTGTCTTGAAACTCCACTTGTATTTGTCTCAGCATCCCCGGGTCCTCAGTGGACTCGGCAAAGCGCGCATCCAGTCGTAATTCCTCCATGCGAAGTTGAACAGGCAACGGGCAAGACGCACATGTGATCTCTGCCTCAGCATCGCGCGGGCAGAGAGCGGCCAGGAGCAGCCACACGCCCAGGGAGAAGCGCACGCCTGGGCACGAGTCAGCCCAAGTCTCCATGGTCAGGAAAAGAGGCAGCTCGGGTCGATGCCAGGGAGAGAACACACGGGAGAAAGTGTCGCCTTTTTGCCGTCCGTCAGAAGGTTTAGTTGTTCAAAAGCAAAGAACAAGAAAAAGAGATCTCCTCAGAGAAACAGTTCACGTCCAAAGGATGTTTGGTCGGGAAAGCCACCAAACTGGAGGAGGAGCTGTGTCTCAGCCAGCTGCCGAATGTGCGCCCGGAAGAGGAGAGTCTGAGAGGGGAGAGAGAGGCAACGCGCACCAAGTAAGAGAGAGAGGAGAGCGCTGTCCGTGGTGCTGAATCTCTTCATGGGAACCGCCATCAACCCATTCGCAGTGTTTGAGTCATCCAAAACACCTTGGTATGTCTCACTTCCTTCCAGAAATCACTAATTGCGTGAGTCAAATTCATTATTATATTATTATTTATTATTATTATTATTAAACGTTTTTTTTTACGTTTTTTTTTATTCATTTTTATTCTTTATTTATTTATTCACTTATATTCTATATATATATATATATATATATATATATATATATATATATATATATATATATATATATATATATATATATATATATATATATATATATATATATATATATATATATATATATATATATATATATATATATATCTTTTTTTTTTAACCTTTATTAATTAAATTCTAAAATAACTTTTTAATGGTACATATTGACATTTAATTATAAACACTCTCATTATTATGCCAAAAAATGTATAACTTATATCATTTCCGAGTTAGAGAAAACCAGACTTCCCTTGTCATGCCCTGAAATAAAAACATGCAGTACACCGCACAATTATTTATGAAGTATAAATATTGATACGTGAGTTGCAACAGTTCACTCATGCCTACAAGCGACCAAGTTTAAATGATGATTTTCACTGAATTCCCAGAGCGATTTACAAAAATAGTATTGACTATAATTCTAATGTGCCCATATCCCACCTTGTTCTGTAAATACTGCTGGTAGTCCATGTTTAAAAAAAGAAAATGTCTTCCTCTCACTTGAACTTAACGTGAAGTCGATTTTCTCAGCATGAACCTGGTCGCTGTGTGAAAAACAAGCCCCGGCACACTGTCCCTGGGGTGGGACTGTGCGCGCTGACGGATTGGGGGAATTGGCAGCGAGTTGCACAGGTCCTCGGGGAGAGGGAAGGCAGCGCCCAGAGGCATATGGAGGAAGGGGAGGGGTCCACGCACATCAAGGAGTGATCAGATGGAGGGATGCTATGAAAGTATGCAAGAGCATGGTGAGGGTGACTAAGAAACAGAGAGAGAGACTGAGGTAAAGATGTAGAGGGGGAGAAGGGAGAAGTGGAGAGAGAGAAGGGAGAGAAAGAAATAGAAAGATGGAAGAAATAGATGGAGAAAATAGAGATAAACAGAGAAAAGAGAAACAGAAACAGAGAGGAAAGGAGACAGAAAGCAAGAAGACAGAAAAAGATGGTAGTCAATTTTTTACAT
The DNA here is from genome assembly GCA_019594935.1 of Periophthalmus modestus. NCBI lineage: Eukaryota > Metazoa > Chordata > Actinopteri > Gobiiformes > Gobiidae > Periophthalmus > Periophthalmus modestus. Next base: position 17,567,868 of record JAIEZT010001373.1, read on the forward strand.
AGCGCTTTTCCACCTTTAATGCACTTTACATCAAGGAACCACTCACCACTCACCCTGTGCGCAGACACTGAGGATGAGCTGAGTTAAGTGTCTTGCCCAAGAACACAATGACAGTAGTGATCTGTGGGAGCTGAAATGAAACCACCAACTTGTGGGTCTGTGGATCTGAACCAGTGATGTTTATGTCAAGAGTTGAAAACGAACCGCCAACCTTGTGATCAGCGCACAAAAACACTCTACCAACTGAGCTACTGTCGCCGCCAAGATAAGATACAGAGAGAAAGACAAAGAGAGAGAAGCTTAAGACATGAAAAGAGAGGAGAGATGCTGGGAGTGGGTGCTTGAGTATGTACCCAAACAGTTTATTCATTAGGAATCAGGCTTGTTGTGTCCTTGTCTATCACTTTTACTGCCCACAAATTGCCCATCAGGGAACACTCAAGGGGCAAGCTATGAATATTAATTAATCATCTCATCTAAAAAAGAGTTTTCGGATAAAATATGATGTGAAAAACATGAATCACAAAAATGCGGTTTATTCAAAACTATTTATGTTTTGTAGACCATGGATCAGTTTTATCAATTAGTAGTATTTGTTGCATCTGTAGAGCAACACTGAGGGACAAACATGTATAACAGATGATCATATTCCATGTACAACGTAATGCGATTCCCAAATGGTTTGCTTTACGTTTGGCAACCCACTGCATCAGGGACAATTACTCTTGTGTTGACCTGCTCCTGACCTGATGGAGGCACTGTGCTCAGATGGCTTTGGCCCAGCCACAGAGTCAAAGACAAAATTGTCCGAAGTCACTGGCAATACATCATTTCAGCAGCCAACCGGACTAAAATATCCTTACACCGAGTTTGTGTGTTTGTGTGTGTGTAAGATTTAAACTGAAAAACCAAATAAAAAAGACAAAAAAACATGGTCACATTCAAATTGTCATGAAATTTGGATGGAAGTTTTGGTGTTAATGACTCACCACTACTTCCTGTATTTTGTAGCATTTCCTCAGGAGCACCCGGGTCCCATTTCTGTCCAGAAAGTTTCACTCACAAACATGAAAACCTATGATATGCACTTTAAATAAGGCCAAGACACAGGAACATATAGGAACGGTAAGACTAAAAATATTTGTGATTGATTTTTAATGAGATTTTAATGAAACAAAATGAAACTTTTTTATTTATTATATATAACACTGCCGTTTATCAATCTCATTTTGCAGCCATTGAGTGGAAATTATTAAAATACATCTGATGGACCCATTAATATATGTATGTGTGTAATGGATGAAATGTACAGGGAGACATTAGAGATTTCTTTAAGTGGTGGCCTACTGTGTATAAAGCTAAAAGACATGTGACCTCTTGACCTTCCCCACAAAGGCGCACTTGAAAAGATTGCTTAGTAGTCACAAAAGTTTTAAATTATATAATACAACATTACTTTATTATACGCAGACTGAATTTCAATATCCTCTGCTGCTCCTAAGTGGTGTTTAATAGCTAAGAATGAGTCATTGTCAGAAGTCATAACGATGGAATATATATAAAGAAGTGTCAGTTGTTATGTCCTTAAGATGGCGTCTCTGTAAAATGCTTGAAGTTAATTTTATCTCAGTGGCTGGTTTTTCAAGTCTAAACCCTTTGACATATCCTAATCTCAAGAAAGTGCCCGTTTGAAGACTAAAATATCTTGTCAGATTTCACACGTCAGGAGAAATGGAAATCTAGAGGGAGAGGAGAAAAGGCAGCGGTTTGAGGTGTCAGAAAAATCCAAACACTTGAAATTCACCTTTTTTTTTTCATCTAGCAAACAAAACAAAACATGTCTTAAGCGCTTGATAATTCTTAGCGATCAACAGTTTACAGTTGTTCTGCTGTTCTATCTGACGTATTCATCTATGTAGAGAGGCTTGATAATTCGTTTAATTTCATTTCATTTTGTTTGGGTCAATGTTTAACTTATTACAATCTACATACAAGGCAATTGTATAGGACAATTTGTAGACAAAGTAATTCAAAGTGGTTTACAGAATAAGAAAGACATTAAAACCACAAAAGAACCATGTCCTCAGAGTGTGACATGGTTCATATGGCACTAACATGTGGGAGATGTACTTTGGTGCTAGGCCATGGAGAGACCTGTTCACAAAAGAGCTGCTTTAAAGTCTATTCTCTGAGCCACAGGAGCCAGCGCAGAGACCTGAGCACAGGACTTATGTGCTCGTACTTCCTGGTTCTAGTCAGAACCCGAGCAGCAGTGTTCTGGATGTACTGCAGCTGTCTTAAGGCTCGTTTGGAGAGGCCAGTGAGCAGGACGTTACAGTAGTCTAACCTACTGGAAACAAACGCATGGATAAAGTACAATATATTCAGTATGATATTGTTTGCCTTACTATAATTCTGAGGAAGGTCAGAGGGAACGAAACATTGTACCAATAAAAATGAACCAAGAGTGAGACAGTGTGCGGGAGTCTTCTTAAAACCTTTCAGCCAAGCGATTTAGCTTCAATCACTGAAGATCAGCAAATGTTACACAACGTCCTTGTCGGCCCCAGTTCACACGAGGGGAAATGTCAATGGATGGACAAAAGGCGTCAGACGAAGTTAGTTTTCATTCACAAAACAGGTTCAAGTGTGGATAGAACCTTTTGGAAAGTGAACATGAACACAGCAAAAGAGTGTTAAGAGTTAAGTTTTCTTCTGCAGTGGCTTGAAGAGGGTGACCTTTTACAAAATGTCTTTAAAAGATGAATTTCACTCCAATGAGCAGACTTTCCTGTCCTTTTATGGGTTTTATTGAAGTTCGTACTTTGATGAGCACATGAAAAAACTAAAACCAGAGATAGAAAAACAGATCATGCATGTTATTAAAAGTATAAACATGTCAAAACGGTTCTGTTTAGCTGTGCATATGACTGAAAGGCTTTAATTCTGCACTCTTCTCTTTGTAGGTTCATTTTATGATGATCATTTGTTTTGATTTGTTGAATTGTGGTTTGAATGTCTTTCTTATTCTGTAAAGCACTTTGAATTACTTTGTGTATGAATTGTGCTGTACAAATAAACTTACCTTGCCTTATATTTTATCTTGATTTCAACAAATGCTCTGCTGTTTTGCATATTGCATTTTAAACGCTTTTTTTTAAACTATAAATTGTGTTTTAGTTAAATAGTTTAGCAATATGTTCACCTGTTTTTATAGAAGTTTTTAGCACTGATTTTAGCCAAGTCAAACCAATTAACTTTGATCAACAATTTGCATAATCATACATTTAAATCATACATTTAGTTCAGTTTTACTCAATGAATCAACACAATGAATGAATGACCAATACACTTTACTGTCCTTTTATGTTTTAACAACAACCTGAGCTGTACCAGAAGACACATTTTAGACAAAGCTATACTTAAATTGTAACAATTCCTGTCTGTCCTGCCTTTTTTGGGTCTTTTTCCCCCTCCCTTCTGTGTGTCTGAGCTTGGAGCTTGGAGCTGGAGCGGAGATCTTGGCTCCTCGTGTGCACACACCTGGAGCTAATTCACCTGAGGAGGATAAGCGGACCTGATACTCGGCGTCAGATTGTCCGTGTATCTCTGTGGTACACCTTGCTTGGCTCTGTTCATGTTTTTTTGCTTTTTGACCTCGCTAAACCGGATACTTTTTGCTCCTCATCAGATCCCGCTTCCTGGCCCTGTTCAGCTCTCCCGTCTCCGACCCTGCTCTTCTCTACCGGTACTGCCCGCCCCATCTCACACTCTGCAACTCTCACTCTACCTTTGGACCACGGCAAACATCGCACCCCTGATTCATCTACTTTTGTAAATAAGCACAGTTAAAACTTCCCCGAACTCTGTCTTTTTAGTCCCCCCTCTTGCCTGATGTTACGACATAAATGTAATACTGTTTTACAAACTGGATCGAAAGTAACTACACAGACAACACATTTTGCCCGTACTGGTTGTACTACCCAGGTTTCTACAAGGTGAGATTACTGCGTTTAATTTACCAAGCCCTCTTAATGGCTGAAGAGAGGAGCAAGTCAAGGCTCTAGTGCACAGCTTCACTGATGAAAGCCAGAAGCTAGAATCATGGTTTATTGGTTGGGTTGTGTTTATTGGGCACACGTTCACAAAGGGTACATGTGAAATCTTGGCTGGTTGTGGTTACATGCACACTCAATGATATGACTACTATCAGATTTCTGGCGCTTATCTGCCTGATTGCTCATATCAGATTGTGTAGTCTCCATACCCTTTAACTCAATTTAAAGGTCTAGAAAGCAGACATCACTCAGATTTTGTTGAGCTTGTAACCGCAGACAATATTACAATCATGAAAGTGCCTTTACTAAGCACTAACTCTTATAGGAACCCTTTTCAAAGAACTTACAGCCAGGCTATAACTTTGAAAGTAAACACGAAAACACTGGCTCAAAGTTGTTGACAATATATTGCAACTTGTGAGACACTGTGCTTGCCTTATTATGGCTGTGTTTGGCAGCAGCCCTCCCTTTAGAGGCAAACTTCAAAAAACACCATTATAATACAAGCCAATCAATATTACAATTTCATCTACAAAACTGCCTACATTCTTAAAACTACAGCCAGCTGGCGCCACTCCACGGACTACACCATTTTCTTGCCTAAAGTTACGTTTCTCATAGTTATTCTCTAATATCCCTGTTCACTGTCCCAGACCTCTCCCATACCTCATTGGACTTGCTCTAAAAATAAAGATTTTTCTGAGTCCGGGGAGGTCCGTGTTGCCAGTTCAGTAAAACTACACCTCTTTAGAATTGATTTTTGGTTTAGTTTTGTGAGTCTGCAATGTCCATTTTATGTAATATCTATATCTGTATCTCATGCTATTATGATGCGGTGCCATGAGTGTAATTATATAACATGTAATAAGTAATGTAGTCTGAGCTTGGGCTGTAAAGTTGTGTGACTGATGGATTAACCAGTCAGAGAAACACTTGGTTTATCTGTATTAAAACAAACATGGGCATGGCAGCGGTGAAGAAGCTATCAGAACGAAAGATAACCCAACAGTGAGAGAAGCGAGCCAGGGTCCTATGACGGTGGGAGGCAGGATCGAGAGCAGAGCCAGAGGCGAGGGAGCCGAAGTTGTCCAGGGAGCGGGAATGTTTACACGCGGACGATCTGCACCCAGAGCGTCAGGTCCTGGCTCCTCTTAACCACCGCAGGTGCAGCCTGATTGCAATTGCCCCCAGGTGAGCACGGGAGGAGCCAAAAACTCCGCCGAGCGCAGATACGTGATGCAGGAAAATACCAGGATCATGACATACATTTAGCTACATGGAAAGTACCCCATTAATTAGATTAGATTTTTGATGTGTCTTTACATGCATTATAAATACAGTTAATCAGTGAATTTTACAGTAACTGATGTTTTTTTGGAAAATGAAGTACAATCTTTATTACCCTTTTTGCACAATTTAATATCAAAGACAATTTACAAAACATTTCAATAATATAATGCTTAATTCAACTAAGTATAATGCAACTAAGAGTGCGAACATGATCTAGAGGACCAAAGAGGACAAGCATATGAGATATCCTGTTTTTTTGTCTGATGTCGGGTTGACTAAAATGAAATAACTTACGCATATCACCGCTGCGGACATGGCAGATGATGATATTTATAGACAATGCAGGATGTTGCATACTCAGGCAAACACTCTTATGCACAAGTTTGTGGTTCTTGTACGTGATGTTGTAAAGTTGATATTGTTTAAATCATATTGCACTCTGCCCACCTTTGGACTAATTACAAAAAAGCCTGTCTGCGAAGGCTGCAGGCGGCTTATATGAATACTTTACGAGAGCTCTTGAGGAACACTTTGCAGCTGAATAAGACAGAAAATGAAATAATAATAATGTCACTCACAAGTATAAGATTCAGTACAATCTGTTATCAGTTCAAGATGTGGAGACTCTGGCGTGGCTGTCTTTTTAAAAACATAAATCTTTACTGTTTGTTTTAAAAATGAACCATGACTCTGGAATAAAGATGACTTGAATTGAATAATATTAATCTCAGACCATGTTCTTTGGTGTGAGGGATGACAAGACTGACATTATCTCTATATTTAACACACAGAGAGCACAGAGTCTGGCTGCCAGGCTATTAAACGTAGTCCTATATCATCACTACTTCACTGTCTACATCATTACATTGTATAATCCTATTGACACAAAGCAAATGAAGTGCATTTCCAGCAGCTGACAATGAAGCTTTTGTTTTTAACAGAATGCAGCCTTTGTCTCGTCAAAATCTTATTTTTTTTTATTTTTTCAGAGAGATAAAAGACAATTGTTTACAGACAACCAGAAGCTCAGACAACTCAAAGACAGTGGCATCAGATACACTAGTAAAATGCTGTCTCCCACAATCCAATTATGCAGAGTTCTGAAGTAACACTTGTCGCATAGCGTGGAACACAGTTGTCCGAGAGATTAAATATGCATCTCTGTATGTGGATGTAATTCCAGATAGATTAGGAAGGAAATTAGATCTTATTTATTTTGAAAGAATTACTATACTGTATTGGGTTTTTGTTCTCCTATTTGAAGAAATCTCAAGAACTGTCCGTGAACTCTAAAGTACATGTATATACCAGTAATGTGCCGAAGGATTTGTGAGAACTAAGGAGCAAGTTAGATAGATTTAAATACCTCTATATTCAGCTTCCATGTCCCCTTTCAATATTTTAATGCAGAATTAACATATATTTTAAACAGATCATTTTTAAATCTTAGGATCAACCTGAATAATTTTAATTAAATATCACAATATATTTAAATAGACATTTATTTTATGTGCGTGTGTGATTGAGATTTTTATTGTATTGATATTAATGTGGTTGATTTATTAAACAGAACTGACATTTATTTGACAATCCACCAACAAAAAAGCACAGAAAAACATATAAAATGCGGTTTTAATCTGAGCAGGCTTGCATCTCCGCAGACCTGCCTCTTCTGGGTGTTTGCATGAAATTTGTTTGCTTTTCATTGCGTTAATTGCACTGAAAAACATTAAAAACACGTCCTTACTGTGAGGCAGGCTTGCATTTCCCACAACCTGACTCCCCTGCTTGTTAGCTTTCACAGTATGACCTAAATAAAAGGTATCTATCTTCTCCATGGAAAACATTAAAAAGCATGTTTTTTTATGTTACCATGGAAACTTGCAGGTGACATTCCAGCTCCAGAAAGTTACCGCACCTTTAACCAACATGTGTCTATACCAACCTCATTGTTTTAATGCATATGAGTAAATAAAGGAGGAGAGGAAGATGCCGGAGGAGGGGCAAAGCAGGCCTGCTCTGGTGGGGTCTTTACACATCTAAATCAAAGGTCAGTCTGTGATAGAGAAAGAGAGAGTCCTTGGACACGCCTCTATAATTGACCTTTTCTGTGATAGTGGTTCACCGATTGACATGCACGGCTGTCGGGGATTTGGGTTCATTCAGAGCTGCCCAAATATAATTAGTTAAGTTGCTTGGGGAGTTATTAATTCTGTGGGTATAACGCTTAAACGACTGGAGGACAATGGTGGTGAGTTAAGTGAAAGACAATAGCCTTTTTCTAATGGCTGTTGTGAGTTTATTGATTGAATGAGTGCGTTCTACACCATACAAGTAAAAAATATTATAAGTACTAATAGTGGAAGAGAGCAATGATTTGGGTGAGTCTGACCACTGGATGATGAAATGGGACTTAGATGGTTAAACTCGATGCTTTTAATAAGAAAAGTCAAGTGACACTTCTAATACATTTAAAACATCCATACTGTATGTGTCGTAGTGACCCCAAGACATATTATAAAAGATCAAAAATAAAAAGATAAACTAAGATCTTTTAAAATTTCAAATTTATTTAGAATGGTATTACAGTATTCCAGAGTTACAATCATAGCTTGCTTAGGGCCCCGAGGCCACCAGAGGCCCCCGAAGAGCTCATACATTTATATTGAAAATATGATTTTTCCAATCCAAGTACCGTTTAGTTTTTTTCTGAAAACTAACGGTACTTGGGTGTTTATACTAGTCTAACTATCCTCTTAAAACGATTAGTTGTTTTTTATTTCCAGTAGCTAGATATGTTGCTGCCTACATTTGTTTTTTGTCAGGCAGTGGTGTGGACAGCTCCGTGTTTACACAGGTGTGAAGGACCCTTCCCTCCAGGTGCATTCTGGAGAGCTGAGGGAGCAGAGGTACATTTGAATGGATGTTTTTACAGACTAAAAGACTAAAAGTTTGTGAAGTTAAGTTTATCTAAAGTTCGGGACAATGCCTGAAGAGGCCCAGAGGACGGTATTTTTGGGGAAAGAGGGACTTTTCAGAGAGGACTGGAAATATGTCACCGTTTTACATCATTGGACCTGCAGATAAACAGTGAATCTGGACGTGTATTAATGTGCAGACAGGACACACCTCAGAGAAGCAGCAGAGGACACCGCCCTAAGACAGGACAACATGACCCCTGAGAGCAGCAGAGGACAGACAGGACACACCTGAGAGCAGCAGAGGACACCAGGTGAGTCTGCTTGTTACACTGGCTGTTTTTGGTTGTGTCACACTTTTGTTTCTAACATCATGATGTGAGTGTGGTTAAGCAGATCACTGCTCCTGTGTCGCATTAACCCACAGTGATTATGGCAGAAACCTGTTTGTTACATCTGCTGAAACAAAAGAACGACCTGTGAACGACTCCTGAATGTGTTGTGAATGCTCATATAGGAATGCACCGATACCACTGCAAAAAAGAGCGAGTACTTCATTTTGAGGTACTCGCTGAGTAAAAATAGTTTCCAACATTATTTTACATGTGTTTGATCATAGTAGCAATCTCTTTAATTTCATAGGATTTTTATATAGTAGCGGACTTTTTCATCTTAGAATTCTTATCGTATCTACTGAATCACTAGTTAGCATCTGGCTTTAATATTCACCATTTCGTCTTTGCAGACTGCCCTCCGCGCAAAGTGCTAATGAGCTAAATGAGCTAACTGCTAATGAGCTAACTGCTAATGAGCTAACTGCTAATGCGGCCACTGTTAGCATAACAGTGACCGTTTGTTACTTTTAAACCACGGCCACACTTTGACCAATATGGACATGCTGTACCTCTTTTTAAAAGCTCTGAACCCGCTCTATTCAGTCGGATAAATTGTTTGTCAGGTATAATAAGTTACAAAGCAGCACAAGCAAATAATCATCATCAGCGCCACTTAGCAACATTAGAAAGCTACTATCGTAAACACAGGCACTGCGCTGATGTCCTCTGTGAACTTATAAAAACCTTTTAGAGTCCTAAATATTTGTATATCTCATGTGACCGGGTCACGTATGATTACAGCTGCACTTATGGACAGAACAGTGAATGTGAATGTTATGGTCACCCTCTGCAGTAGATGAGCTCAGAGTCAAACTGAGGCAGCACAGCTGCAGTGGTATCGCTCTTGTTGTATCGGCAGTCCATTGACGAGTACGTGTAACTGGCACCCGGTACTGGTATCGTACGTATCCGGTCTGTGCATCCCTACTCATAAATTTTCGCATTTACGTGAAATTACAGCATCCAAAGCCTGGCAATAAACATAAAAATAACGTGATCCTAAAATCCTCCTTGTTTAATGGTTCATTCTTTCCAAATGATCTGATTTATAAATCTGATGTTATGTCCAGTTCTTATGTTTCTCATTATGCCACTCTTAACTTGGATCACTACTTTGTACTTCTCGAGTGATATGATTTTGAAGTAAGTGTACCCTTGCTTACATACATCGTTTTGGCTTGTTTATGCCATAAAATGCAATTCTGCATTTTTAAAATTTCTTTGGCAACCCCTCCTTTCTTACATGTTTTTATACTGTTATACTTGTAGTTATTTGTAGTTATTGCTGTTGTGAGCCTTTAGCATTTCAATTTTTTCTTAGAAGTGGTTGTGATGATGTCTTAATATTGTCAAATATGAATATGTGGCACTGCGGCGAGGGCCCCTGAGGCACATTCAGCTTAGGGCCCCCTAAAGGCTACAGCCTGGCCCTGGGTGTACCAGTGACAGTTCCGTTTATAGTTTGAATCCTGCTCCCAGCATAACATTGTAGGTAGAGCGGTCAAATCGACTGACCCACAATTGGCAGATTGATCTTAGCTCCCACAGGTGAATACTGTTGTTGCATCACTTGTTCAAAACAGTTAAACCCAGGGACCATGCTCTCTGGTGGTTTGGGGGTTTGCTGAAGTAAAATGGTCAAATTTTTATATAGCGGGTTTTCCAGCTTCAAGACACTCGCGGAGTGCTTTACATCAAGGAACCAACAAAGAACACACATACCAGTGTGCGCAGACAGTTGGGGCAAGGTGTGTTAAGTGTCTAGCCCAAGGACACAAAAGCAGCATTCATTCATCTGTGGGAGCTGGAATTGCACTGCCAACTTGTGGGTCAGATCAACCAATGATGTTTTTATCTTGAAGCGTCACAAAGAAACGAATCCCCAACCCTCTCTGTCCTTGGTGCAGGAGAGTTAGAACGCTCATTGTCTCAATTGGAAGTTACCATTGTCCACATAATACATCACCTCTCACTTTGTCTGATGAACAACTCAAATAATCTACTAAGAACACGAAATGTCTAATCTACAGGTGATATACATGTTTGGAATAACTTTTTTCTCAGATCAAACTGAAGAAGTAAATTCTAAATATGAAACATCAGAGAGTACAAGTTCTGTTTATGTTGCGACTTACAATGAGGGACTCAGATAAGACTTTACAAGGTGATCTTCAGAACATTTTTAACAACTTTTATTTTTAATCCTGGTTAATTGGTCATTTGCTGGTGGTTATGTAAAAAAACAATGTAGTCAGAGTGAACGGCAGAAAACACAGGCAAAATATCTGGCCAAGTGAAAACTGGACCCCTCACAAATACTCTCTGGTTAGTGGCAAATCGGTTTCATACGGTTCCAACTCACTCCACTGCTGGTCCAAAAGATGTACAGGATATGATATGATATTATGAACACGGCTAATGTTCTTCACACACTCAGCCCAAAATGATTAAAGCTGTCAGTCCAGCTCCACACAGAGACTAATAACTCAGATATCTGATCAATCACCTTCAGTATCCTGTGCTTTTATTTGATGGCTGTTACCAAGCAACAACTTATCACAGCATCAGCAGGTGAGGACCCACACACATACTTTATTTAGTGTTTTTATTGTTGCCAGAAATAAGTTTGAAATAATCTGGAGCTGGGATTTACACTTGTAACATTGCATAAACCCAATATGGCATATGTCTGAGTTATCTAGTACCCTTATGTAATCATACTTGCGTGCAAATATATTGATTCTCTATCAAGATCAAGACAATTTTTGGGTAAAATTATTTAATGATTTTCAATGTGGGATTTTGCAGTGTGGTCCTCCAGCAACTGACTGAGAAATTGGCTGCCGCACACATCATACTAGCAAGGTGCAATGAGTGTCCTGACCAAGTATATATACCATTAGTGTGACAAAGGTAGGATTTGTACTGTCAACATTTCATTTATAAGTAACAGCACAGAACCACTTGATCCACTGTCTTAGATGTTGACTCCTTAGAGCGGGCAGGCCAAACTGTGGCCCGGGGGCCAAATGCGCACACCAGTTTTTCTTGGCCCTCAAGCTTCCAGGTGATTGGCCCCATATTACTTTAAACATACTTTTTACTGTATATTTCTGAGATCTAGTGGTTCAGTCTAACTTATAATAATAACACAGATTTGAAGTAGTCACTGTATTGGCGACCAGTCTATGGGCCTCAATTGACCCATCAGTTGGGCTTTGTCCGTGTTTTTTATATGTGCCCTTAATGAGAAAAGTTTGGACACCCCCTTACGCCTTAGAAGCTTAAGTAAATGCCTGAGTGAATGTGTGGGCGCTGTCCATGGGGCTGAGTTTTGGAGTACATGTACTTGACATAGCCACTAGCCCTCTAAATGGAAAAAATATATATATATTAATACTACTTTGAATGCATAGAGTGAATGTATAAATACTTGCACTTCTCTTATGATATGTTGTCTCTATCGCTGTTAGAATCTTACAACTGCTCAAATGCTGAGTCACCACCCATACTCACATTTTCACATTTGTACTGAATTATTTACACTGGTATGAATGAGGAGATGTACCATGGGAGACCCAGGGGTATCATGGGATAGACAGGTGAACTCCACATGGACCATGTTGATGTCAGGGAGGAATACTAACCACTCTGTGCTCTTGTTTACAATCTCGCACCTATGAGGTACTAAAACGAAATTAATACAAATAAATAAATATGATACCTGGAAAAAATGTTTTAAATACACATTCATCCAGTGAATATGATCCTTTTCATAACTGTGATCAAAATTCCATTTTAAATTCAACTGTGGTTTGTTAAACTTCATAGCACGCTTTTGATTTGGACTTCTCAAATCCATCTTAATGTCACCTGGCAGTATATCAGACTCTGAAGGCTCGTTCATGATGTTCCCTCCATTAAGTTACATGCTCAATATAAAACTTAAGTGTGTAATTTAAATCAAATAATAAAGCTCCTCCATAAATTAGTACATTTCCAAGTGGATGTCCAGGTCAGTGCTACAAGAACCCGAAAAAAGCCACTGAGTAAGCTTTGTATTTATTACATTACGTACTTTTTTATGTACACCACTGATTGTAGTATTGTGTGTATGTCTTGTATTGCTCAAAAATACCTATAAAAATATGCATTCTTACTGTGAGCAGGGTCATCTGTGCACAGAGCTGACCTGTAACTTCACGTGGTGGCCTTACCTCCTTGTCCCAATCAATTTAAATGCATTGGGGACCAGAAAATGTTCCAATTTGTGGTACATTCTAGGCAAAGAAATAACATCCATGGAGATGCCAGAATGTGACACCATACAGCGCACCTTTAATCTGGAGCGTGCAGCATGAGGATGACGACTCTACCACTGACAACAGTATATATGTTAGTAATATGATTTTTAAGAACAAGCCAATAAAACCCTTCCCATCTGCCCTGGATGGAACATGAGTTAGTTTTTCACTACACCGTGTGTGCCCACCGATCCGAACACAAAAAGCACAGAATACAAATGTAATGTGTCCAATTGATTGAGATCAGCTACAGGTTTGTTACTTATTTAATGTGGTGAGCGGCTCTGAGCAGAACTTCAGCACCGGGCTGATGGAAACTTAATGAGGGGCGACGTCATTTCAACGCTGCTGTGTAATAGCTGGAGGTCAGTGCTGGCGACCCTGGCTTGTATCGTTTCAATGAGGATTTATGGGCGTAGAGGAAATCCCAGTCAGGGCTCAAAACACTTGCTTGGTGTGTCACACAGTACAAAGCAAGTCCATGTTTTACTTAATGACGTAATCATCGCACAAGTTGGTTAGTTAGTATTTCAAAATGGTGTTACTGATCAGTTGGTTGAATATGTCACAAATAGAGAGTCTTGCTCAAAAAAAAAAAAAAAACTGGCAATACACAACAATACATTTAAAATTTAACCTAGCACAGCAAATTCACTTCCACGATTTCAACAAGTCGCAAGAATCTGTTTGGCCGGCCTCTCGCTGTGGCAATTGGTGGAGTCAGGGTTCAGACTAATCACAGAGCAGCATTGTGGTTTGGGCCGAAGCCAAAGGTGAAGTGCCCAAATGAAACAAAACATGCTGATGCCCACTAAGGTATTGTTGTTGGGTTTTTTTTTACGGAATAATGGAACATTTTGTTTTTTTGGAAAATGCAAAAGGAAGTGATTGGTGCTTTTATGGACAGGGAAGATTTTGTGTTTTTTCTCTCAACTGAATTTAACAAGATTCCCTTGGCTGCTTCCTTGGCTGCTTCTCTGCTGTTGTGATGCTTCAAATATTCATGTGGACATTTCACCTTTTCCTGTTCACTTTCAGCAAGAGCCCATCCCAGATAAAATAACTCAATTTAGTGGTAAACACAAGGAGAAAGCAATTTACTTTCAGTATTCTTCCCAACTGTATTTCTTAAACATTGCCAGTTAGTCATTAGAGTAATTCATGGCTTTTTGGTACAATTTGTGGGACTTTCATCTTAATCTTTATTGCTATGGAAACTGTCCCACGTCGAGACCAATGGGTAAGCAGTCCAACTTAATATTCATCGGCGTACTTTGCATATACTTGAGGGCGATGAGTTAGTGATGGATATTGTTGTTGTTACCGTCGGTTATTCCTCAGTCTACAGTTTCCTCAAACACAGTTCCTCCGTGCTCCCCTTATCGCCTGGATCTGCCCGCTTCTAATTGCTCTACCACATCTGGCAACGTAATGACTTTGTGTTTTCTCTTACGGTGTTTTGGCGTCTCCTCAGGAAAAGCACAGGTGATAAATCTCCTCCTTTTAATGCTTCCACCACACAAAGGCGATGTTAGCAGCCCGCAGGGTTATAGCTGTAAATATCATTGACTGTATTAGGACTGATGGATAGTGAGAGCAAAAAGAACTTCAGAACTTTAGATATGTTTAGACTGGAATACAAGATTACATTATGAGGATAGTGCAAACACAGATATTTAATGGTAATGCCTGAAAAAATGAACACGCCAGTTGGCCTTGACCGTTTCTATGAGCTGTTCAAAATGACTGTCACAATTGTCGCTTCCAGACTATTTGTATCTTAGTGGTCGGTTATCCGTGACATAGTACTGTCAATCAAAGATGCCAGCCCGACCGTCCCTCTTAACCTTCCCCTTGGTTTTATTTCTGGTTTCTATCTCTATCTAGCATTTTCTCCAGTATTTTTTCGAGCTCTAGAAGTGCGGTACATTACATAAGCAAAAGCAAAAATATGACTTGGCCCCTGAGGGGATTTATTGCCAAACTCAAACATATTTATTTACTTTGCCTTTTGTTAATTGTAAATCACAATACTGATCAAAAACGACTAACAGAAAATGGATAAATGGATGGAAAAGTTTCATGTGACTGCCTGTTAAAATAGCAGATATGAAAAGTCCCTAGCTGACTCCCTTTGATGCACGATTCAGTCCAGGAGTGGCCATGGAGGGACTTGTTGCACAAGTCAGTCGCTGCTTTACAGTATATTCTCTGAGCAGACCGGAATCCACTGCAGTCTGACCTACTGAGAGCAAGACGTCAGGACCCGAGCATCAGGCATTTTGGGTGTGCTCTGCAGTTGTCTCCCCGTGGCTTGTTTGAGAGGTCATTGATATCCCGTTACAGTAGTGCCTGACCTTACTTGAGACATCAAATGCATGGCTAAGTCATCGTCTGCAAGATCTGGTTTTCGAACAATATACCGTTTGCTTGTGCTGTTTTTTAGATGATAAAAAGCTTCAAAACAGTCAGTTTGATTTGATTCTTCTCTTGGCTTCAAAGTCGGAGTCCATTATTACCCCTTGATTTATAGCCTGATGTTGATGGTTTTAAGTCATTGTGTCTAAACTTTTTTCAACCGAGGACCACATACTGAAACAGTATTTGAACGCGGAGGGCCACAAACCCGTGTCAATACACTGAGTCAAAATATCACACCTTTAAAATTACACAGGTTTGGCAGAGCCATTGTACCGTTAATAAGACTTGGTAAGATCATTTTTTAGGTCTGTATCAATAATGCATCGTTGCGATGTTCATGGGTTACAGAGGTAGAATCTCTTAATCTCTTCAATTTGTAGTAAAAAAATATTACCTACCAGTTTAGGAGGAGCATGGAGGGCAACAAAAATTGGTCTGAGGGCTGCATTTGGCCCCTGAGCCATAGTTTTTGACAGCCCCGTTTTAGAGAGAAAGAGACTGGACGTGACTGCTGACACTTTCTCTTTGTTCCTGTGAGCCAAAGGACTATTGACTATTCTTTGTCCTGAATTTAGCTAAGAAAGTTGTTTGCCTCCACACCACGAATCTGTTGGATGCAGTGACAGAGTGAATCCACTGGTCCATGTTCACCTGCTGCCAGTGAGACATAGATCTGAGTATATCATCTGCATAGTTTTCGATTGGTAGGACCTTCATTGCTTTTTTGCGTATTTCACTGGCCTGACCACGCACCATATAGGTCTATTACTTAACAAAAGGGTCAGAATCATGTCGATCTGAGACCACAGTTTCCATGTTTTAATTTCACTCTCAATTTGGAATTTCTCCCCCTGTCTTCTAGAGAGGCTTGAACCAGTTTTAGTTCAGTACCAGAGATGGCCCACTCTAGTCTCTGTAAGAGATCCTATGATCGAGAGTGTCAAAAGCAATCACTTAGATCTAATAGGATCAACGCACTGAGACTGTAGCCCTCTCGCATCAGTGTTTTCAGGGGGGATGTCATTAGTGTCACCTTGATCCTGACACTGACTGAAAACATCAAAGGAGTTGTGGTTCATTTGGAGAACATTGGTACAGCTGTTAGACTTTGCCTTAATTTCCAGAATGGGTAAATTGTTCAGTATTATAGGCATCAAGACTACCAGCGTTGTAGGAGAGGCTTGATGACCATGGTTTTCAAAGCGCTTGGAATGTTACAAGATTGAAGTGACACGTTAACTACTATGCAACTGGTCGAAGGGCGATACACAACTTTGAGCACACAGACTTCGGAATCCTTGTGAGTAACACATCGAGGGCAGCATGAACTCAGACTGGTGATGGTCTCCAGCAGACAGCTTTGTCAGCTTATGGTGCGGGAACACTGTTTATTCCGTGGTGAAAAGCTCAGAAAATTCTCTCTTTTACCATAACATGTTCGCTTCTAAGATCTGAACAGAAGCTAATTATAATAACTACCCCTTTTTATATACGTTTGTGCTTATACACTGTGATGTGAAAATTAGACTCCTTTGCAGGCTCTGATGATATTGAAGGCAAAGACAAAGAGTTTATTTCTGCAGGAAATAGGTCTGGACAGCATCTTCCTCTAATGTCAGACCCCGAATGATGGAAATTACCAGTTGAGATGACCAGAGACGCTGCTTTCAGGACACATAAACGCCCCCTTTTCCAAGTAGGATCTGTGACTCCTTGACCTGCATGAGTGTGTGGTTTCGACCATCCTCGTGGGAGGCGTTTTACATGACGCATTTTAATTTCCTTTAACAACTGCGTACATCATCATTATTACACAATATATTATCAGAGACATTTTAGGTCACCATTAGACAAAGTGATGCATTTCTCTGTGGATCTATTGTAAAGCCAAACCAAATGCCAGACAAAACTAGTCAGAGTCCACCAATTGTATAAAGTCAAAGGCTAATTAAGCAACTGCAAATTACTTTGAGGGCAATTCAGGTTTTTACTGTGGCTACCCCCATTGAGCAAAGAATGCACGCCATCCAGGCACATTTTTATCCTCCCTGTCACTTTGAAATGATTTGCTCAGTCCACTTTAGCCCCACATCGGACGTGGTTCCCTCTGCACAGAATTGAAATCGAACTATCGCTGAATCTCGTTGTTAAACACAAAAACTAGCCTTTTATACTTTCACTGACCTGTCGTTAGCTCTCTCCCCTAGATGTCTCTAAAGAGTGTGTACTATAGTGCACACTCACACGCAGTCAAAAATGAAGATCTAAACTCATTCTTAAACGGTGAGACGCTCCTCTTAAAGTATTAAGTTCTGATGTATCTAGAAATAAATATGCTTAAATTAGGCCATACTTTTTCTCTCTCACAACCCGTAGTTCCTTTCTTATATCTTCTTTTTATGCCATCTCTTCCTCAGGCTCCTCTCAATCTTTGTCTCTATCCCAATGTCCACAACGTTCGCTTTCAATCTTAACGAGGGCAATTTCATGTAGCCCTTCGCTCTTCCAATGCATTAATTTTTATCCACATCCTGGCCCATTTGGGAACTTGGGGGCGAGACTTTTGAACTTTTTTGTGTGATAAATTTTTATGAGTTCAGATCCTGCCATAGATGAGGTTTATTTTAACTGGTCGAAACCACAGTGGGGAAAGGCGAGAGGGGGATCGTGATAGAGTGTGTCGGGGAAATCAATGACGCTCGTTCCCTCGCTGCTGCTTGTTTGTGTCCTTGAGCAAGGCCGGGGGATCTAATGCCTCTACCCGCTAATTAGCACTATGTCTGTCAAGATAAATGCAAAGTTAGATGGACCCTGAGGATAGGAATGAGTCCGACCGATGTCAATCATACTGCCTCAGGCTTCCACATTTGTCAGTGGGGGTTTTTCAGGCCATAGTTTTGGTTCTTTTGCACAAGCTGAACGATGTGGATAATTCATTATGCAAGATGTCATTTTAGGAAGTCGGTTTCAAATGTTGGTTTAGGTAGAGAAGTGAAAAGAAGCATGAGGAGAGGTATATTCTGTTAATATTATGTTTATTCCATTGACAGTAGTCAGTTTATAAAATGAGCCAAGGTGAGACTAAATAAATAAATAAATAAATACATAGATAAAAAAATACTAGTAATCATCTTATCAGTTGAATTGGGCTGTCAGTGAGATTAATAAATAAATAATAACTAAATAGGTCTTATCATCATATCAGCTGTGATTGGCTGGTCTTAAAAAAAAATCTAGAACATTAATATTATATCAAGGGATAAAAAGGATAGGGACAGGTGCTGGTTGGGTACTTGGGGTGTTGTGCAAAATGATGGGATTTTTTAAAGAATTACGCTGCCTGCCTAGTACATTTTCCTATTTATTTAAGCTGGTCGTATATTATGCACTGTAAATAAGTGACTTGAGTAATTTGTATAACTAGTAAAGATGCACATTATGTCACAGTTTTACACATGATTAACCCAACAGCTGGATGAACTCATTTTTCCTATGTAGAGCCTGACAGGACCGCAGGAAGGAAATAACCTGCGCAATCCTCTCCTTTCACGCAAGCGAGGGGTGGATCAGTCTGTCACTGAAGCCGCTCCAGAGCAGACAGGGCGTCCGGCGGCAGACGGTAGACACTCATGGGTCCCCAGGAGGTAGCATAGATTTACTACCGTGTATCTATTTAGTGGTACTGGTTGAGAGTCCACATTTTTATATAGCGCTTTTTCCACCTCAAGAGGCACGTCACAGCGCTTACATCAACGACACCATCCCCATATCCCTTTGGTACACATATTCATACACAGTGTGCACAGACCTATGGGACCAGTTGGGTTAAGTGTCTTGCCCAAAAACACAACAGCAGCGGTCACTTTGGGAGCTGGAAACGGCACATCGCCACCCTGTGTCCTGTAGATCTGATGCTCAGCATTGATTATCGAAGAGCGGGCTTCGAACCGCCAACCTTGCGAATCAGTGGGACAAACACCTCTCAGCTACTGGTATCGGTATTGGTGTTAGTATTTGACCGATACCTAAATTTTCTGTTTTCTTAAAATTGGCCACCTGCTTGTCTCCATGGAGTTTAGATATTGTTTTGGCTTGGAATTAGTCCACATCGCATGAGTAAATCAACTTCGAATCTCAATGGAAACAAGCAGAGGGGAGCCAAACAACAGCCCATTTTTCACTGGTCCGATCGTGGAGAGACTATCCCACTACCGTATTTTATACAAAACTCTTGTAACAGCATAAATGCCCACTATATATTTTTATGTCATACTACATGAACCGACCAGCAGAAAAGTCCCATATATCCCCTTAAATATTATATCAATAGTCATTAAAAGCGAGGCTTCCATCCCTACAGTATAACAATATCTATGACAGTAGTGTTATCTTACTTTAAAATTGAAACCAGAATGACAACAATTCCAGATTTATTTTCAAAGCAGTTTTTTTTTTTCCTAATTCATTCAGATTTTTCCAATTGTAGCTTTCAAACTCCAATCATATCATATCTGTTTTTAACTCAGTATTTTCTCCTCTGCACCTGATCAATCCAGAAAGTAAACAAGAGCTTTGATGTTAAAAAAGTCTTAGATCTCCCGGGAAAGACGTCCCAAATATTGATTTGTCCAACCGAACAAAGATAGCAATGGCAACAGTGAGAGAGTAGGGGCAGAACCGAGCTGCTCCACAAACAACACTACGCCTCTAGAGGGTATGTCTGACAGGGCGGGAGAGAGCGAGCAGGGCACGGGGCGTTAACTGTCCGATAAAAGATTCAAGTATAAACCAAG
>JAIEZT010001373.1:17588146-17608146 GCA_019594935.1 Periophthalmus modestus
AAAATATCTATGTGCAAAAAAAACAAAAAAAACATTCACATTCTGACTGTGTAAAAATAATCTTACTTTTTTTATTGTTTGTTGGTTTTTTTTTGTTGTGAATGAAAGATAATTGCGTACTATCACCTCAGCTCACCTCAGTATTCTTTTTGAGCAGGAGGAACTTTGTCTGGAATGTTCCACAGTAAATCAAAAGGCTAAGTTACAGGTCAGATCTTTGGGGAGGCTACTCCATTCCACAGTAAGAATGCAGGTTTTTTCACAGTATTTTGAACAAGAAAAATACATGTAATTAAGTACTGTTTAGGACAGGATGTCCAAAAATTTTGGCCTGGGGGCCAAATGCGGCCCGCTCGGACCAGTTTTTATTGACCCCTCAGGCCCCCTGCTGAAACAGCACAAATCTGATCCATAAGTAGTACTTTTACAAAGTTAAACTATTTCTCCACTATAACTTCAAAAATTCATCGACATTGCAGTGTGATACAGATCTCAAATTTCTGTTTCATACCTTATTAAATCTACAGAGGCTCTGTCAAAGCTGTGTTTTAAGCACCACACTGCATGGATCACCGGTCTATCTTTTAGAAGATGTGGCCCCCCAATGAAAAAAGAAAGAAAAAAGGGTTTGGGCACCTCGGTTTAGGAGCTCAAGTGTATTAATTGCAAAAAACAGCATCCAGATGACCGCCGTTTCAACCTTTTCTACATTGAACCACTCCTTGACAAATGAGGGATTTACACCAGAAATATTACATAATGTGCCTTTAAACAAAATCCACAAATCTAATATTTAGTAGATGTTTTGTATTTGAAAAACTCACATTCAGATTCACCAGAGTGGTATCCATTATAGTCTTGTTGTGGTGCCCAGTCTTGCATGATTAAGCTTGTAATCATCATGTTATTTTATGCCAGTTTGCAAAAACCAGTGGGTGAGCGATCTGATCTCACTTTTCTCTTGTTGGTCGGGCAAACGTAGAGGTAAACTCAGCACCGTCTTTTTGACCCACTTTATCATTCATCCGCTCATAGGTGGAGCCATAGTCGTCGATCTGCAAGAAAGAACAAGAAAACACGCTATTAATTCAAATTCTGTGCATGGCTTCAACAAAGGATTACAACATTTGCTCTAAAACATCCTCTATGGAAAGAGACAAGGCACAATTCATGTTTATTAATATTTTATTTGGCAGCGATAAATATGTAAAACAGTAACTTTGCATTCACGGTGGTTGGTTAAGGCAGAAGTATATGGACCCTGTACATGGAAGCTTGGAGTGAAACCAATTTACCAGTGGCAGGTTAACAATCATATGGAGCTGCTAACGCTACGGTACGGAGTCGGGGACCTAGCATGTAAATAATTAATTCCCACACCAGTGACTAATATGAAATAAAAATATAACATGTGGGTGAAAGTGCCTGATGTTTCCTGCCTCTCCACTGTAAATAATTGAAGAGTGGGAAATGAGCCTGTTAGCCAGACTGGTCCCAGGAAGCGGCATGGATTCATCAGTGTTGTAAGTACAGAACAACTTCAAGTAAGAATATCAGAACACATGCGAAACACACGTCATAGCAATGTTTGGAAATCGAACTTTGATTCTGGCCAAAAGCAGTTGATGGCTAGTTGGAGTACATGGAAATTGCAGGACATTGGCTTATATAGGGACATTTGGGCTGCAATCATGATGTTACTACTGTAATTTTATTGCTTCAAGCTCGGATCAACCCCCGTGATGGAAAAAAGTCAGCTGTTTTTGAGGGCACTGTTAAAAAAGGGGAAAAATGTGCTGAAAGAGACTTTTTTCCTCACTGATGCAAACCAGGATAATCCAGGTAAATTTTAAGTATCAGTATTTACAGTATGATTAAAAATGAGTTGCAACAAATAAATAGCAGAATGAAGAGGTAATTAGCCATAGAAGTTACGTATCCGTCTGTCTTCAGCTCAAATCGTATCGTCCATCCATCCATCTTCCACTTATCCGGGGACGGGTCGCAGGGGCAGCAGTCTAAGCAGGGACTCCCAGACTTCCCTCACCCAAGACACATCCTCCAGCTCCTCCGGTGGGAGCCCAAGGCGTTACCAGGCCAGCCGAGAGACATAGTCCCTTCAGCGTGTCCTTCCCCGGGGCCTCCTCCTGGTGGGACATGCGGGAAACACCTCCCTAGGGAGGTGTCCAAGAGGCATCCTGAACAGATGCTCGAGCCACCTCAGCTGGTTCCTCTCGACGTGTGGGAGCAGCGACTCTACTCCGAGCTCCTCCCGTGTGACAGAGCTCCTCACCCTGTCTCTAACGGCGTGCCCAGACACCATACAGAGGAAACTCCTTTTGGCCGCTTATATCTGCGATCTTGTCCTCATTGCTCACAGCTCATGACCATAGGTGAGGGTAGGAACTGCCTCAAGTGGAGGAGTTCAAGTATCTAGGGGTCTTGTTCACAAATCGTATCGTATCACAAGAAAAATAACAAAGATCTCCCCATTTTTGCCAAGAAAATATTCCCACTATAAATATTGGTAAAATGGTCAATGGTTACATTTTTATACAGGGCTTTTCCACCTTCAAGGTACTGAAAAAGCTTTACATCAAGGAACCACTCACCCATTCAGACACATTCATACACCAGTGTACACAGTGACTGGGTTGCGAGGTGTTTTAAGTGTGTTGCCCAACGACACAACGACAGCATTGATCTGTTGGAGCTAAAATCGCACTGCCAACCTGTGGGTCAGTGGATCTGAACCACATAACCAATGATTTTTACATTGAGAGTGACCAAAACTACTGACCAAAACTACTGACCAAAAATAAGTTTTAAAGGTTCAAGTTTGACAGATTCAAAATGTTTGCTCTTAAAATGTTACATCGCTTATCAATTGAAGGGGGAAAAAGTAACTGGTGGGCTTGGAAAGTACGGCACAGTACGGCATTCAACTTCTCCGTCTTCATTGAGACAAACAGATTACGCCACTAGGCTAAGCTACAGGTCAGATCTGTGGAGAGAAGACCCTGCGAATAGTAAGAATGCATGATCAAAATCGATAACTTGCCATACTGTGGAACATTACAGACAAAGCAATAACGTCACGGAGAAAAGCAGATGGTACACCACTCCACCAGAAGAGTTACATAATGTGCCATTAAAGATATTATTAAAAATCCATATGGTTTTACTGATTTAAATATGCAAATCTAGGTACTGAATATTTATTTGAGCGGACAACAGAAAGAATTGTTGCAGAAATAGCCACAGAAGCAATTGGATTTCCTCTTCACAATGAATTTAACCTTGAGCTAAAACATCACAACATTACGGCAGTCTTTCACCTTCCCCATATTTTTTCCAAATCAAAGCTGTGTTCATTTTCAGACTTTACGCCTTTTGGCTTTCGAAACACTCACTCTGGCTCTGGTCCCGTTTGTAACTGCAGCGTCTTCATGGTTTTAAGAGAGAGGTTCAGTGTTTGTCAGGCTCGCTGCTAGTTCCCCTTCAGTGGAAACAGTCAAATTGCAAAGAGATTTCTTTTTATTCCAATTGAGTCAGTGACTGCCTCAGACCCACAGTGCAGTCGCCATGATTACAAAGCCCAGTAATGAGTTAGACTGAAGATTAAATGGTGCGTAGAGGAAGTCAGAGACAGCCAGTGTGCTTCATATTTTTGGTAAACTTTAAAAGTAGAATGGTTTATCAGAATGTGGAAAAGAAGAGTGGTTGTAGTAAACATGTTGGCAAATATAGCAAAGTTTTTGAGAAAATACAAAGTAGTCTTCATGCATGAATGTTCTCATCCTGTAGTGGGTTAGTGTTCTGCTTGTGTGTTATTGACCAATGACTGTTTCATGGTTTAATTTTCTACCTTTCTGATGGTTAAAGCAACATTTTTGTGAAACAATCGTAGGAATCTATTCGTGATTGTGGGCTCTGCAAAAATAAATTTACTATATACATTTTTTCTTTTTTTTGCTGCTACATTTCTATCTTATACACAGCATTGTACTTTTTATATTGCTTGTAAAACAATGCATGTGTCTCAAAAATGTGTCCAGGACTGAAATATGTGGCCTGCATCTCCTAGCAAACTGACAAAAGTGTCAAGCTAAAAAAAAAAATGGTTAGAGTGGATACATAAAATTCAAGAAATAACAACAGCATATATATATATTTACTGAAGTTTAGGTCAGAGACAAGTCATCTTTTTTTGGATTAAAACAGAACTATGTAACTTTCAGTGGTAGAGCTCCCCCTACAGCTGCCTTATGAGAATACACTGTCAAGGAACAGGCTGAAAAGTGTTTAAGTGTTCATTTAGAACAGCAAGTTTGAGAAAGTACAATAATCTGGATAGTTTGGACAGTAAAAATAATTTCCCTCCAAAATGCTTACTAAACATCAGCCTAAGGAAGAGCTAACTTAACCTCATACAGTTATTAAAATGTATGAGCTCAACTACTGTCACCTCTCCCAGTACAGCTCCACAAATAACACAGGGCTATATGTAATCCAGCTATGACATGCATCCACCCTGTCTCATCACCGAGTCAGCCTAATGCACTGCAGCGATGCGTGTGGCCCTGCATGACTCCTGTGCATCCGGGCCAACTTTCAAACCCTCTGCACACCACCGCTGATCAATACAAGAAGCAGCGCATTTTATTGCAGATGTCCGAATGACAAACATACCTCCCACAATATGTTTTTTTAAAGTCTTCATGCTCAAATGGGTGTCAGTTTTATTGAAGGGAAATGTAAAAAAAATATGTGTTTCTGAAGATATCTGAGGAATAGTTGGGGTTTGGGATGAAAAATTGTAGTTTTTGGGAAGGATGCTTTACCCATCTTGCCTGTATATTAAAACTGTGATATTGTCATGAGAGTGGAAGAATGAATACATACAAATAGAGTTGTACAAATGTTTGCATCCCTATATGGCAGCACATACGGTAGAGATACTCCTTGAATGATAGATAAAACGTCAAATTACAGGGTCTACAGTCGACAAATACATGATTTGTTTGATATGAGATTTTACTTAATCACTGGTAAATTACCTTCAGGAAAGCACGTAACATTTTAACTGTATATTTTCATCATCACTGCGAGTACGCCTGATGTAACAGATAAGGAGAGAATATGGGAACACACGGACCCGTCTTTATAATGTGGTGATCACGACACAATGAAATCGACATTCAAATTCTGAAAAGTAAATACCCTCAGCACACTACAATATAATTTAATTTCAATGTAATTATCACAACACAATAATAACACAATTCGCACTGAACCATATCTGATCTTTGTCGACATGGAAACAAAGGAGGCCCGGGAACGTCTCATTTGTTGACAAAAATTGCGTGGCATAACCTCCACTTGTGTAATCTAATAAGTTTAATGAATGTCTGCAGTGGAACCATTGTATCACAATTAGCATTTGATTAGCATGTTTACGCAAGCTGTGCTATTCAGTCACTGGCATGTGTTTAATTGATCTGTTTGCCGCTAATTTCCTCACAACTGGTGGCATCCATGGAGATGCTCTTGATTTGTCTGGCCATCGGCAGGAGGGAGAAATGTAGGCCATGTTTTCGACAGTGATAAACTGTCCTTAGTCTCAAATCAAGTATGCAAAAGTCAGGTCTTGAGATGCTTAAACACTTTTTACATTTTAGTTCCATGTGGCCATTCGTGGGTTTCAGCTCTGTGTCACGCTAACTTATGTAAGAGTACAGGCCAAAGTACAGACACATGTTGGGCTTTTATGCATTCTGGGGACATATGGCATTCACTCCAAAGCTGTTGATCAAATATATCACAGCTCCTTATTGTTTAATCCTTGTTTATACCATGCAGTCAAATCCTGAATAAACGCATTTGCAATTGACCCTTGAACCTTTGCTCTTATTTTCTCCTTCAGAATTGCATCTTTCTAACACACGGTTGTAAAACACGTCTATATTTGCAACACCTCAGCCTTGTTGCACATGTTGAACCCACAGATTGGTATAATTTCATGTAATACAACCCACCTCTGTTAGCATTTATGTGGAGTTACAGCTTTATTGCCTCATGGTGAAAGAGGCAGAAAATGCGCTTGTGTCTAGATGTGTCTGCAGGTGTCACGTCAAATCAGCAAGAAGCAGCGTGAAATCAATTTCAAACACTCACAATGCAACAGTGGATTCTCCATTTTAAAGAGCTGGATTATGAAATATGTAACACTCCTTCAATGGTAAATAACACTTACCGCTTGGGTCGACAAGTGCTACCTCAGTCTATCTGTGCTTTTACTTACAAGCATAAATATAAAGTGATGGATTTAAAGGTTCACTGTGTAACATTTCTGGTTGAGGGTCCACCACTTCTGCTTGGAGATATTACTGCTTTGCCTAACCCACAAACCCACTCATAGAAAGAATGTTTTTTTTTTGTTTTTTTTATTTTTTTTTTTCATTTTTTCCAGCATTGTAAGCTAAACAAATAACTTCTCCACCTGGAAACTTACATAGTGCACTTTTTTATTTTTAGATTATTTTGTGACAGTACAACATGTGACAAAAACCCAATAATCTACAATACAC
Organism: Periophthalmus modestus; assembly: GCA_019594935.1. Classification (NCBI taxonomy): domain Eukaryota; kingdom Metazoa; phylum Chordata; class Actinopteri; order Gobiiformes; family Gobiidae; genus Periophthalmus; species Periophthalmus modestus. Next base: position 17,594,737 of record JAIEZT010001373.1, read on the forward strand.
TGCATTTATTTGTTGTTGAGAAAGCAAACCTTTGTATCTTGGTAAATCCTATATTTTCTGCAGCCAACAAATGTGCTTTTCATTGTGACAGAATCAAATAAATCAGAAAAAAAAATCTCTGAAATTGCCTTAGTGCATGTGTGTGAGGGCTTGCCAGATGGCGGACAGTCTAGCACAACGCTCCAGCGGTGTAACACGACTGACCACACTCTCCCCAGACTCCGCCTCTCACTTCAAAGACTAAAAGGATGAAACTACCAAACACATGGCGGAGTCTTTGGACAAACCCCAAACGTTACCCTGAAATGCTCGCCTTGGATTCAGAATACACACTACTCCAATACTTTCTGAAAATGTGCATCTCCTCGAGTTCAGTTGGGCGTGATTGACAGCTGTCTTAGCCAATCAGGGAAATGCATAGTCTGTCTGTAGCAAAACAAATATGGCCGCTTAGGAGGGAAAAAGAAAAGAAAAAAATATCTCAAGGGACTGAAAAACATTACAGATGTCTGCAGAATCAATGAGCGAAGCATCAAACTCTTTTGATTTTGTTCAAATGAAAGGTTACCAGTGAGCTCCTTCGTTTCACATGCAATATATATTCACAGGCCACTGATACACAGGGTTATTAAAGACTGGCGGCAAAGTCCTTAGTGAAAATAACTGTGTGCTTCCTTTTGTACGCTTCACAGTGTGTCTAGAGTCTGGAACTTTAGTCCAGTGCAGAGGAGGAGACGTGCAGAGGTTAGTTTAAAACAGCTTTGACACAATGACAAAAAAAAAAACCCAAAAAAACAGTGAAATCACAATATTTGTTGGAAAATATATTTTTCCAAAAGTGTTCAGCCAAATACAAAGACTCAATGGCAACTTTCTGCTCTTACAATTCAAAAGAGTGGACAAAAGACCACAGTTCAAGGTGATCATGTTGGAGCACTTCTGCACCAGACTGAGAAATACATCCCGAGCTCACATGAACCCAGCACACAGGTCAAAGGTCATGCTGCCTTCATGCATCACGAGCTGCGTTTGTCTCCGATCTGCTCTGAACCAAAAGGCAGGGTCCAGACCAGAGCCGGGACCACGACTAAAGCAATCCCCCAAAGCCATAGGTCTCCCACATTAGACCTCTCCTGGACATGAACCGGTCAGCTGAGACGCCTCTACAGCGGGGCGTACAGTGAGAGAACTACAAGTATTTTGAAGTAGAAACAGGATAAATATATTAACTCTACTGTAGATTTTAGTAGCAACAGTATCAGTACATGTATATGCAGTGGAAGTAGAACGATTTCGGAATCATTTACAGTAAAAAACTCATTCACATAAAAACGCCATAAGCAAACATGTAAGACCATAGTATTGTCTCCACGTCAGATACATGTAAACAGCTTGTCTATCTTATCTAGAAATAATTTAGCAGTAGTAACATTAGAGGTATTAAAAATGTCCCTAGTTACCTCTGATAAGTTTTGTCAAGATTATAATGTCATTTTCTCATCATAATGGCTTTATTTCCTCTTAACAGCCAAATAAAAAGCCTTAAGTGCTTCAAGTAGAATGTGATTATGATGAAAAAGCTACAAAAGGATCTGTCAGAAAATTACAAAATTGATTTGACAAATTGATTGCGGGCAATTATTTGAAAAGTCTTCAATTTTACTTTCGGGGTTTGATAATGATGAATAGGTATTTAAATGAGTTAACACGCCATTTTGAGTAAGAGAAGTACTATTAATAGCAGCACATCGTCCTAACTTTTTAAATCTGTTTTAATCTGTAACATAATCTAACCATTGAACACTATAGATCCTGTCACGTGAATTACATTGCTAATCTTACGCTACATCTTCTGCGCTCACAAAAACATGGAAAATGCGTCGTTGCCTCTTTAGTTGCACATGCGGCAGTTTTTAATAATCACTTTTTTTGATCAGCAGCGCATCTCGGCACGGGTACAAGCTGTCAGGGAGTTTATCAGCGGAATCAACCCTTGCTCCAGTCTTGTACAAACTTCACAAGCAAGCGTGTTTTTTACCTTGAGGGGAATGACGCAGCCTCTCCGCGTCTCTAATGTGAAAGCCACTGAAGCATAATTGAAAATGACTTTGGAGAATTGCCATATTGAGATGGTGCAGATTCGCTGTTTGCAGGTGGAACACACACGAGAGTCGGGCGCAGCCAAGTGTGAACGTATTATATATACTGGAGTCTCGCAGCAGAGTGGAGTTAATAGATTAAAAATATATACATGAAGTGAGGAGCTGCTGGTGTTTATGTGGGGGGTATTTTAACATATAAATAAAATCTGCAGTGTGGAGCAAACAGAATCAATAGCAATAAGTGTGTTTAAGGTTTACCTGCTGCTCTTAAATAAGTTGTAGGGATCATTAAAATATTGTCTAGAAATGGACTCTGTGGTGGCCAATCCATGTATACACTGGTTGGTGCGATATATGGGGCTGATATTTGCATATTCTTGCGCATCAGCTATTGGTCTTAAATCTCCAGCAGAGTTCAATATTTTCTTTGGATCACCAGCTGCCCAAATAAGTCTAAATTTGGTGAAAATTATGGAAAAAGTATGGAAAAGTATTAAGTATGGACTTAAATATTAGCTTTCATCATTCCTCCCAGTGGCTATCATTGAAAAAAAAAAAAAAAATTAAGTAACACAGATACAAACTAGACTATAAAAAAGACAAATTCAGAACTAAACCAGGACTAAAGCTAGTACTGAAATGAAAGGTAACACAAGTCTTTCACCCACTTGATGGATGAAAGACTGGACCTGTGGAGGAACCAGCGTAAGGAATGACAAAGATTTTAGTCAATGCAAAAAGACCATAATTCATCAACAACTCTATTAAATCCAACCCACCCCATCAGAGTCCCGTATCCCGGACCATGACACACCAGCTGATCCTAACCCTGACCAGAGCATTACAGTCACACGTGACAGATGCAGAGGTGAGGAAAACCCTTAAAAGAACATCCAGAGGGGGACAGAAACGCTGACATCTGGAGGTTGCGTTTTATGACAACATACATCAGATTTACTACAGCCGGTGTGGCCCATTCACACCCAGCATTGTGCAAGCAGGTTTAATCAGATTTTATTTATATTGTGAGTAATGTTCATTTAAAGGAGTGGAAACATTGACATTTTTTCCCATGAATAACTGCATACTGCCATTGTATCCTTGAGCAAGACACTTAAACTGCCTTGCATATGAATGTGCTGAGTGATTGATGGTGGTCAGAAGAAGCAGGTTACGACCAAAGACTATGGAAACTGAAAGAATGATGTATAAAACTGTACTTTGGGACAATGGAAAGGTGCCATATAGTACCACAGAAAGTATAATATTAATGGTTAGCATAAAGTCCTCTGCGCTGGATTCTGGGGACTGACTGACATAGGTCTATTGCCCTATACCAGGAGTGTCAAACTCATTTTCACAGAGGGCCACATCAGTAAAATGGCTGCTCTCAAAGGGCCAGATGTAACTGAGATAAATGTAACTAAATGTAACCAAATGTTATGTAAAATAAATGCAACAGATTTTTTTTATCTTGTTAATTCGCTGTTTCTATATTTATTACTTGATCAAGTTAGAAATATTGCATAGATTTGAAAAAGGTGTAACTGTGTATCTCCTGATAAAATGACATTTTGAGACAGTCATACCTTTTAATTTACTTTGTCACGGACCACATAAAATGACGTGGTGGGCCACATTTGGCCCACGGGCCTTGAGTTTGACACATGTGCTCTGTACTATGCATTTGTTAACAATTAAAACATTTTTCATTCAGGTATTAATATGATTCGTTTCTATTGTTCAAAATAACTAAAAAAAAAAAGACCTGCTTCTCTCTCAAATCTCATTGCTTTGCCTGTAATGTTCCAAAGTTTGGTAAGACTTTAACATTCAATCTCCATAGATGACAAGAAATGCTACACAATGGGGCTTTTTTCCTAAAATAGCCTCATACATTATTATGAAATCATCGTTTGTCAGTTTCTCTTTGTTTTATCCCTGTGACAAAGCAAGCAAACAAACCGCAAGTGTGCTTTGTAACCAACTTTATCTCAATTTCTATGACACATGTTCTCTACTGGATTCAAAACACATTGGCGTGTGGCAAAACATCCTGCAACCAGCCTCCCTCTGCTCACCACGCTTCGCTTTACCCAGATTTAAACATTAAATAAACCATAAAAGTTTTAGCATCCCTCCAAGACACTATGACTTTTTCATGAGGTGTAGAAGGCCCTTTTAGTTCACAAAGGATATCTCTGCTTCACTATTTCTGCAATGTTTTCTTCAGTCAGCTTTGACATGTAGCTCATGACTTACTCTCAAATACAATCACACTTGTGGTTTGAAACTGCATTCAGGGTGTAAAAGGAAAGAAAAGCCTACAGTGTATTTGTTGTCATTCTGTAGCGATAAGCTAAAGAACAACCAACGATGACTTCAATTTATTATTCATGCTATGTGAAGGCCACAGAAACAAGCGGTCGATGGCTAGATGATTACAGTTCTCCAGCAGCAGTGGGCTATGTGGGGTTGTGTTGCAATGCAGTCTCTGGAGTGTTGTTAGTGATGATAACTGACATGCCCAGGTCACCACGGAGATGGGGGGAGAGAAGAGGAAGGAAGTAACAGAGGGGGATACACAGAATTCACCGTAAGACAGAATTTTTACTGGACAAAATCCTCTAGGCTACAAATCCAATTGTAAATTTAGATTTGAACTGTTTGTGTCATCGTTAATGGGGTCTAGAGTATATATGGTAGCTTTGGTTGTGCTGCAGGGGACATTCTGGACACTTATCTGTTTGAATAGTCAGCACCGTGTATGAGACAGAATGACATCGCTCCAAAATCCTCCAATTATATTTCACTGCATGTGGACGGCACTTTTGCCCAGGTTTACTTTGAGCAAACTTTTTTTTTTTTTTTTTATAATGGTACGTTTATAGCTGCATGGCAAGGTATACAACTCTAGTTCAGGTTTGGAGTTTTAGCTATAAAAATGTAGCTGTATAACACGAGGTGTCACTTTTTGGTGAAATTGTAGTGTCTGGAATGTTCTGCAGAATGGTATTAAACATTTTGCTATAATTCAATTGCAGGAGTGATAAAAAAGTGGCAAATCCATCAAAAGAAAAGTTAAATTGCGCAGTTAATTAAAATATGTGTTAATGGCCTTGCATAATGTGTATCAAAATAATTTAACAAACCAATTTCTTTATCTCCTTTTCACACAAATTCGACCTGTTGCTTCTTTGAACTTAGTGTCTCAGGTTACAAAAAGAAGTCTAGGTGAATATAGTTATCATTTACAAGATATAGCTTAGACATAACTTGCTATAGCTATAATGTTTTTTATCTTTTAAAGCATAACTGGTCCTTGAGGAAGACATTCCATGTGGAATGACACATACAGAAATGTAAACCTAAAGGATGAGATGTTCAGCCTTCAAACTTAAACAGAACACACATACTATTCACTTGTGGTTCATCTTTACAACCCTGTGACCCCTGCAACTCCTCTGCGAACTTCTGAGCTCAAGGACAGACAAGTATAATTTCTTACATCATTCCTTTGAAAGAGGACTTACTATACAAAACTCACTATTAACTTACTCAGCACAAGTTATTGATTGATTACAATTGATGCATGCCTGTTTGAGTTGATCACATCCTGTATTGTGCTACACTGAAGTCCTGAGTCCTGAATGCTCAAAAATTGTGTTTTCACCTACCCTCTATCTCCGCCCTGTTTTGGTCTATACTTGTGTTTTATCACAGAATTCATGGGGTCATATATGTAGGGTTCAGTAATGCCATGTAGCCCCTCTGACTGAGCCCCTCACCCTATCTCTTAGGAAAGCACCCAGCCACCCTGCGGAGGAAATCTCACGCTCCATTCTTCCCTCACTTGTGTGGGGAGTGAATCCCATCCATTCACACATCCACTCATCCCAACCACACTCGGCTACAACCCGGCCCAGTGCAGTGCATGCTGAAGGTCCTGATTTGATGAAGCCATCAGGACAACATTATCTGCAAACAGCAGAAATGAAATCCCATGGTCCCCAAACTGGACCCCCTCCGGCCCAGGACTGGGCCTAGAAATTCTGTTAATAAAAAACAATGAACAAAGGGCAGCTCTGGCGGAGTCCAACATGCACTGGGAACAGGTCTGACTTACTGCCAGGCAATGTAAACACAGCTCCTTTGGTCAGACAGGGACTGGACAGGCCTTAGCAAAGGGGCCTGTATACCATGCTCCCAGAGCACCCCCCAGAGGACACCATGAGGGTCAAATGTCTTCCTATTGTGGCCCGTGTGTCAGAAAGTTTGCCTACCCCTGGTCTAGCCCCTCTCAAAGAGTTGGGTTCCAAAGCCCAAGGTGGTGGTATGGAGGTGAGGACGACTATATCTAGTCAGTAATGCTCAACCTTCTCCCTTCCACAAGCGAGGTGACGTTTCATGTCCAGCAATCCAGTCATCGAGGTGCAGGTGGTGGGTCCATGGGAGAACGGCCCTACGTCACTCCTTTGGGCTGCGCCTGGCCAGGCCCCATGACAATGATGTTATATTTTATTACTAAACACCCTCTTTAAGCTACCTCCAATGTCTTTATACACAGACATGCTCTGGGCTTCAGGACTGCTTGAAAACAACAGAAAATAATGTTTTGAGGGTTTAAACGTGTTCCCAAGAGTGTAAATATCCTTGAATTTTAATGTTATATTTATGTGTCTGTATGTTTGAATAAATACCTTCAGGAGTGTTGAATAAAATGAGCCAAGAAGTGCTTTATATTCTCGAAATGATCACAACATTATTCAAAGCAGTAGAGCTGTAGACAGGAAATTCTTAGTTGTCTAAAGACATGTTCTGCTGATGATTAGTCGACCTGAAAGGGGGCTTGACAAAAGCTCTCATAAGTATTAAGTATCTATGTATCTGACCCAAACTGCACCCACAAGACTGCAACTGCACCAGAGTTCATGCAAAAATGACTATTTATACAGAGACATAATAGAAAATGGCGTATTTATATGTACAAATCTGATTAAACTCATGATTCACTCCCAAATATTCAGCAGACATACTCCTTATAATCTAAATAATTAGTCAACTAATACAAATTTTGGACAACAGTGACAGATTATCTGACTGAACAGCTAAGGCACTACAGCTTTAGAAAGCAGTGAGGCCAACACTGAAAACACAGATATCCTTTTAAATATACTATGCCATGCTAAACTTTATTTGAATACTTTGCAAGTTTTCTGTTTTCTTTCTTTTTTTTCCTCACCACTTCCAGTTGAGGTAATGGATAAGGGCTGCAAACAAACTTTTGATTCATATCTGCCGTAACTCCTCCAAATGTATTCCCATCATGCACTGCAGCGGCGTATGCAGAATCCAAGTCTAAATCATCCCGCCCTCCTCCTCCTCCTCCTCCTCCTGCTCCTTTCTTTCGGAGTACAAGTCACTGCTGCGTACCAACAAACTCACAGTGAGTATTTAGCTGAGTACACCGGCTGTTTTTGAGGAGGGGGACTTGTAGTGATGAAAGCCGATCGCGATGCGGAGAACTCTTGGCAACACTTTTGTTTGATTTTCTGCTCATTTGTTGGTGCATCCTGTTGTGGCAGCGGTGGAGTAAATAACAGTTTTTCAAAGAGGTGAGAGGAAAAATATATCTCTGCAAAGTAAAGGATCTCAGCTTCAAGTCTTCAATGAATTTAGGTGTTGGATTTTTTACTTTTGAAAACATGCAGAATTTTATTTTTTTATTTATTTTTTTTTTTTTACATCACAGTTACCACGATAAGAAAAGAAACAGGAAGAAAACTGTGAATAATATATCCCAAGAAGTTTGCGTTCGAAGTTGAAATGGATAACATGAAATGAAATAAAATAAAAGGTGGGGTATATTCTGTGAAGTTCCATCGCTTTTCAATAGACGGTTCAATGGAGCTAGCCAACAAACAGAAACTGCATCCAAACAGGTGTGTTAGTTTCAGTGTAGTTAGCTCCTACCTTCCGATAGATATAAGGCAGTGTCCACCAGTAATCTGACCAGAACTGAAGAAGTGGCTTAGATGAGCAGCGAAACGTCTTCAAATAACGATTTTTTTTTTGTCCAGTTGACAGATTAGATTTTTTTCTTTTACCTCTTTTCAATACATCTATCTGTTCTTTCAATGTTTAGGTTTATTTATTATTAATTACAGTGAGGTAAGACAGAGCAATATGTTGAATAACAAGAAAAAAGGTACGGCTAAGGTTATCTGTAGGGAAGCAAAATGGGATCTATTCTTCAAAACCTTCCATTTATCTTCCGAGTTTGTGCTTTTCAAAATATGCAATGCACATCTCAGAATATGTTTTTATTTCCTCTTTAGGCTCTTTTATTTATTTATCTCAGTGGAGTGGCCTCAAAACACTCTGCTCTTCATTCTCCCCAAACATTGCTTAACTTGCCGTATGAGAAAAATTCATTTCCATGACAACGAGCTTCAGTGTACACGCACGCACGGGCACACTTTCCCGGCACTACAGGTGGTCTTTTCTTTGATTCACTCAGTGGTAAAAACACCGCGAATAATACAGTTGGTGACGGCAGAGACAAGAGGAGACATCTCGCTCTGATTTAAAGAGGGAGTATTTTACGTCTATGGGGTATTAACTGCTAACACATAACACATTTAGATCAGAATGTTACCTTTTATTGCTTTGAAAATGCCGTAGTCGCAGAAAACAACATATTAACGAATTTATTAGGTTTCATTATCATTTTTGGCTTCCCCTGCCTTTGTTCTCTACTCTAAGTCACTCACCCTTCAGAGCGCTATCACAACACAATCAGCGTGCATCCTGCTAATGGAACTAATGTGGGAGCATGGATGAAATAGGCTTGCGGGCTGAACATCGGACAGAATCTTACAGCTAACAGTAAGGAGGGTTCGAAAAGGGCCAGGAGAGATGCCTAAATTACTGAAACATGCATGAATGACATCTAAAACCTCTTTTGATGACCGAACGACATGGTAAAAGCTTCAAAAAAGATCCATTTTGAGCATCACATATGGACTCTTAAACATGCTTTTGATCATCTCAGGATAAGCTTAACAACTATTTTACACTGGCCCAAGCACTTAGATCCTTAGACCTAATGCTCCTTTCCCACTTTAGTGCCTGTGTAAAACAACCCAAGTGAACATGTTGACACAAACAAGAAAAAATTTCAGCATTTCAATGTTCTAATTATCTTTCCCTGATCGTCATCATCTTTAGAGTTGCTTGTTTCCAAAAATAACTAAATAAAAGTCGGTAGGATCAGTTATTTCTGCGTGTATTATTATGTATTTGTATGTATATCCATTATTCTACAAAGGTAAGTGAAATCAAAACCCAAACTTTCTGTGGCCCTAGTATAAAGTTGTCTCTCCTCCTGTACACTGTTTGCACATAGTCATTCGTGACACTGGCAGCTCAGATTGGCCCTGGCACTGCTCGGCCCCTGATTTCACATACACTTGGAGCCTGTAGCTTCAGCTCTCTGCTTCTCTGGCCTTTGAGGAAGCATTGGACAGCTGGTGTGGGCACAAACAACTCCATATATTCAGACAGAGAGACAAGCCTGCCACAAGCTACATCACTCTTGGCTGACATCCTGACCCTCAACTCAATGGTAACTCCTATTCAAAAAGCCTTTCACTATTAATTGAAAAGGTTTAAATGCTAGTTCTTTTGCTATAGGCATAAGAGAAATTTTAGTTTCTAAGAGTTTCTATTTTAAAAGCAGCACACTGTCGGTGTCTTAAACATTTTAGTGATCGCAAATACTGTATAAAATGTCTGATTATTTATTTTTGTTTGTTTGCTGTCTGAAAAAGCTGTTCTGAAGCTGTGCTCATGCTCTGAATTCATGCATGTTGAATACTGCTCTTCTGTTTTAATGTTAAATAATCCCAAATTATCATCATGAAGTTATGTTTTGATTTGTGTGATTTTAATGTCTTTCTTATTCTGTAAAGCACTTTGAATTACTTTGTGTAGAATTGTGCTCTACAAACTACTGACCACAACATTTCAGAGCTTGAAAATCAGTTTTTAAGCTAAAGTGAGGGATGTAGGTGCAGGAAATACAGACCATTAGTTCATGAGTTTGACTCATTGTGTGAAATGTTTTCATATTCAATGGAATAAAAGGTGAAACCTGAATAAAATGCTCCTCAAATTGACAACTGGCCATTATTTTTACAGAATGAAACGTACATGACCCTGAGGTTTTAGTGCACCGCTGCGTGTACTGAATTTGAGTGAGTGTTTTATTCTTAAATCTATACCGCTGGATCAGTAGCACTTTGGTCAAACATAGATTTTTTTTTTTTTTTAATGTGATGTACAGATACATTTTCTGGTTGTGGTTTTGTGAGCTATGCCTCCAGAAGCTTGTTTGTTTTCTTCATGTGTTTTTCGATATCAATATCATTGTCTATTATCCCAAGAGAATAGAGAACAATCTCCTTCAGCATTTATATTGGCGTACAGCTTATGACTTCATCATATGTTCTCCTAAAATGTGATGTTTTGTCCATAATTCCACATTATTTAAAGCCCTGGGCCCTGACTGTTTCTCTGACCCATGAATAAGCAGAGCACAGCTGGTATTTGCACAAACTCTTACATCCAAACATACAAACCAGTCATGCCAGCAGCTCCATCAGTGCACACTACTGGCCCACATCCACAGGCCAAGTGATGTCAGAGTGCTGTTCCAGACGAGGATATTTTAACAGTAGTAAAGCAGAAAGAGAGTAATATGAAGAAATTTTAAAAAAGAATATGTTGTTATTTACATTAATCAAGGAGGAAAATACGCTACTAAAAATATTACTGCATTTTATAGTTCAACAAAATAAAGCACAACTACCAGTTCTCAGATGACTACTAACACTCATTACTGCTACATTTGTAATAATAATGGATCTGAAAGATGTAGTACTTTGTTCGACACTCAAAAACATGTGAGGCTGCATGATCCATTCACTCCACCCCCGGTAATGGTACAGCCATCAGCGTGCATACGATCCACTAAGGACCAGTGCCCACATCACATTCATAATAGGTGTAATTGTGCAGGAAGAAATTGTAGACCAGGTAGAGAGCTGAAAGAAGTTTAACTGATCTTATAGCCCTATACTTATAGCCGGAGAAAATGATTATGTATAAAAGGCTGGTCCTATAACGACTTAACTCATCTTACACAGTGTTCGTACATGGTCATAAATGGATATACTGTTAGAAGTTCACAGTAAAGTAGAATATGTCACTAAAAGATGCTTGCAGTCACTGAAAATATGTATTAAAAGGCCTCTTGTCAGCCTGAAGATGAAGAGCTGTGCCATGCAACCAAAGTAGTAGGTTCCAGTGTAGACATCTTAAAATAAGTATGTGTCGCATTCTTACTATGAAACAAGTTTACCTCTATGTTTGTAACACACAGTATTTAACACAAGGTTTAAGAGTAAAACAAATAAAACAAAAATCATACTTTTATTAGGGAAGGTAGATAAAGTTAAATCGACTCATTTAGAGACTTTATAAATACTCTTATTAATAGTATTATTAATTTTACTTACAACTTTTGTAGTTCAGTTTCAGTACTTGTTGTAAATTCATGCAAAAAAAGTTATGGAAGTCGCATTAATTAGTGTCATATCCTGATGGCTTCAGAGATTTGAAGTTGAAGACTGTGTTGCCTTTCAATTGCGGCATTGTTTAAAGAAATGAATAAACTAAAAGTGCTACATGGCCCGAGGAATAGAGCCTCGTGATGAAAGCCTCCGTTTACTGTTGTGACAGGAAGCAAATGAGAACATGCTTCAGGATATGAGGGAAAACCCCAGAGTGTGTCATTAAAATGGCTATTAATGTATATATTGTGCAAGGGATCCAAATAAATGATAAATGACTCTTTAAAAACAAAAATAAAAATAGTTTGAAGTTTTGGTGGATTCTGTGGTTAGTCTAATAACTAGACTGGTCACAACAAGGAATAAAAAAAATAAAATAAAAGCCTGTATTGTAGCATAGTGATATCTTACAAAAAACAATACACTTAGCGCCCACTGTTCCTGACAGGTTACCCCCAGTGGCATTGAAGGATGGGTCAAATTTCCCTACAGAGACAATAAAGTGTACATTAATCTCCTGGATAAGTGTATATAGAGAATAAATGTAAAGCCGTCTGTAGTCTTCCTTCCTAACATATAATAAGGCAAAAAATTATCCAAAGTACTATTGTGCTAATTTTACAATTGTGTCCAAATTAAGGCAATTCCACACATTGTTTTGTTTTTTTTGTTTTTTTAAGTAAAGCTTTCTGTTATTTTGCTTCCCACAAATGGAAAACACTTCAACAACATGCAAAACTGGATACTTGGTGCTACTTTAATAATCCTGTTTTTAATGTTTAAAATAGACTTGCAGTTGTTATTATTGTTTTGTTTGTTTTATGTATTAATTAATTTACTTTATTATTCTTTTTTTTTTTTTTTTTTAAATAAATGGTATGACATCAGGAAAAAAAAAAAAAAAAAAAGAAAAGAAAAGAGTGAAAACCACCTTGATTCAATAAGGACTATCATCGAACCTGTCTCCATAAAACCATATATATCACATGCTCAGGCCTAACCTCTCATTCTGTGCCCTTTTCCTCGCTGTGTAGACATTTTTCTGTGACTTTATCAGTCCAGGGCCCTCCACATCAGAGTGATTGAAGTGCTTTTGAAAAGTTCTGTTGAGTCGGCGCTGGCAGCAGGTTTAGAGGGGAAATACCAATTGCAATTGCCAAAGGTCACATGAATCAGGTGGGTCCCTCTGCCCAGCTCAGCCTTCTATTATCGGGCTGTGACCTGTTAAACTCCAGCCGCTCGTGAGCCTGCTCAGCAAAATGATGCAATTTAAGAGGATGTCGCCCGTCACCTGCGCATGACCCCATCCTGGGAAGAGCTAGTGTCTCCTGCTGCCTACCCATAATGCACCAATCTCACTCTTGTCGTCATGAAGCTCTGTGGGATTCTCCTTAGCAAGTCTAAACTTTAAAGGACTGTGTGGTGTGTAAAATCAGCTGATTAGTTCATTCAATATTTTGATTAAGCATTGTAAATTGAGTCCAGTATTTCACTTTAGCTGCTTTCCAAGTATCCCAGTAGACTATTATTCACTTTCCACAGTTGGTGGTGTTAATATTATATTATTTTATATGTAATATATAATCTAGCTAGGGGTGGGCAATATTGACAAAATATGTATGTATTTCCACAGAGATATCATTGCACTGCCTGTAATGTTCCATATATGACAG
>JAIEZT010001373.1:17613146-17652334 GCA_019594935.1 Periophthalmus modestus
GAATAAGGTTGTTAAGGCCGAAACTAGAGAAAATAGCCATTTACAGTTTCAGTGTAGTATAGTCCCTCCCTGCAAATAGATATAAGGCAGTGTCCACCAGCAATCTGACCAGAACTGAAGAAGTGGTTTGGATAAGCAGCGAAACATCTTCACTCCTACAACTTTTTGTCCAGTTGACAGATTTGAATTTTTCTTTTTACCATCTTCTATTGTGAAATTAACAAAATCTATCATTGTAAATTTGTTGTTTATAGTTTAGTAAAATGTGACTTGAGTTTACACTGAAAGTACAGCAGTAATAGCGCACATCTTACAGCCCTGCCTCCTGGCGGACCAAATGAAAATCGGTTTGATTTACCACTTGTTTGCTGGTGCTGTGGAGTTATCATTTAAAACTCCACTGGGAGAGCTGTTGATTTTCACAGGTATCGATTGAACCAGGTGCAAAAACATAAACTTTAAGTGTAAAACCGCTATAGGGAAAATGAGACAGATCAGTTCTCAGAAGCAAATCGCGTCTCAGCAAATGTGCGTTCAATTTAAAGGTCAACCTAAAATGTGTTACACGATTTTTGTTTTAGCTAGCACTTTAAAGCAGCTGAGGGTTACCCAAGGTGGAATGAGGATGCTCTGTGAGTGACAGCAAAAATAAATAAAAGAACAAATGTACAATGTTTTGACACTATTGGCTGATATGAGGTTGAAGCACTTAACCCGCTAAAGTTTACACAAGGTGATATTACTGTGCAGTGCAGCTACCTTATATGCCCTTTTCACCAAAGAAAGATAATATGTCGATATCACACTCGAACAAGCAAAGAAGACATTTCTATATAGAAGGATGGATATTAAAGCCTAATAAAGCCTATAAAAACAGTCTTCTTACTAATAAGACAAAAAGGTGACGCTTTCAGGGCAAACTGCAAAGAAAGTTTATATATATCTATATGTATTTTTTTTTTTCTAGCAATAAAAAACACATGTAATTTAATAAATACATGAAAAATAAATGCCAAAGTGTGGAACATTCCAGTCAAAGGATACTTGCTTACTTGGTCTTAGCAGAAAGCAACACGATGTAGTAAGGTCAACAACACGCTTTGGTAAATCGTCACATTTTTATATAGCGCTTTTCCACCTTCAACCTCCACTCAAAGTGTTTTACATCAAGGAACCACTCACCCATTCAATCACACGTTCATACACCAGTTTACACAGACACTGGGGGTGAGGTGGGTTAAGTGTCTTGTCTTATGACACAACAACAGCAGTCACCTGTGGCAGCTGGAATATATGTGTTCAGAGGCGTCACCTAAACTTGATAGTATTAAGACAGGAGGAATTTGTTGCAAAATAATTGTCTTAAATATACACTGCCTGGCCAAAAAAAAAGTTGCCACCTGGATTTAACCCAGCAAATAGGTACGGGCCTCCTCCAGTTGGTCAGGTCTAGGTAACAGTCAGTGCTCAAAGAATGAGGTCAGCTGACTACCTGAATATACTGAATGACCAGGTTATTTCTTAAATGGATTTTTTCTTCCCAAGATGACAATGCCCAGGATTCATCGCGCTCAAATTGTGAAAGAGTGGTTCAGGGAGCATGAGAGTCAAGTCCAGACCTTAACCCATTGAGAATCATTGGGATGTGCTGGAGAAGACTTTGCACAGCGTTCAGACTTGACCATCATCAATGCAAGATCTTGGTGAAAAACGAATGCAACACTGGATGGAAATAAATCTTGTGACATTGCAGAAGCGAAATCGAAACAATGCCACGGCGAAATATTAGAGTGTAAGACCTTTTTCTTGGTGGCGACTTTTTTTTTTGGTCAGGTAGTGTTTAAGCACATACAAAAACGTATCTTAGAAGGGATTCATCTTAAAAGAAATGTGTACCATTACTCAGTGAAATGTGCTGAATGCTGACATTGGTGAGAAGCAGGACCAAATCTGCAGCCAACTCAAGCTGGCAGACGCACAGACTGGAGAGGGGCTCTGAGACCGCAGGCCAGATGGAGAGGAGCTCAGAGCTAACAATCTGAGGGGAGTGGACTTAAATATGGAGCTTCAATAAATTACTGAAGAGGGCCTTGACCTATAGCGATGGATTGTTTCCATGTGGTTTTCATCAAACTCTGCCCACATACCACATGCTAATGAATGTGGACTGTCCCATATTTAATAAATAAACATAAACTTAGCACTTTCCCTCACTCTAATATTACACATGATAGATGAAAAACCTGCCTGGCGTAGTCATAAGACAGTTGTATCCTCGTGGTTCTCATCCAAAAATGTAGCTTATTGGAAAAGTAGTATCCCTGGCAGTAGCTTCTGTATGGTTCTCATCCATCAAAATGCCTTATAAAATGCATTGATCGTATCTTTCAGTTTGATATTAGGTGTAAAGGCCATTTTCCTGAACTAGAAGAAATACAAGGGCCTTTAAGATGGAGTTATCCCCATATTGTTTACTCTTTTTGTCATCTGATCATCACTCTTAGTAAATCAAGCTTACTACTATTGTCTCTCTACCAATTACCTTCACATAATTCATATAAACAGCCTCGCAACCTTCCTCTGATCCATATTTTCCAGCATCACAATCATCTGTCTCCTCGGCCTCTCAATTCCCTTCTCTTCACCACTGGCGTGTCTGAACCCCACATTCCCATTAAAACTATCATGTCTTTGCTTCACTCAATCATTTGTCTATTGATGGGTTTCAGCTTCTCCTTTCCCATTCAAAAGATATAACATTATGTCTCAAATTGTTTAAATTCTCAATGCCCATCATTCTGCACCCCTTGGATATGGACAAGTCTTTGTTTGAATGTACCAGATTAGCAAACGCTTACCGAAAGTAGCACAATCTAATTGTATCTGTCATTCTATTGACAATCCTCTGTTACAAATAGGTCTGCTAAAAACTACAAATAAACTTTTGATTTAGTGGTGAAAACCAGGAACCGAATAACACATTGTTTTCTGTCACTGCACCTGTCACGCCACACATGTTGAGCCAGTGGTGAGCACTGAAATTGTCGTAACAGAGACTGTCTGAATGGTTTGCAATCATTTCCCCCATAACACCCCACTGTAATGACACTGTTGAATCACACAGCTGTCATTAGACCGTTATCCCTTATGTGGCTAGAGTGAATCACAGCAGCGGCAACTTTGACAGTAGAAAAAGTTGTTAATTGAAAAGCTTGTAAAGTGAACATTATGTACAATTGAAACAAGAAGTTTGCATACACTATCTAAAAAAACATGCTTTTTTCTCACTGTCGGTAATGAAAAAATCCTTCTGTCATTATTCTGGCATTTAGCAAATAGAAATTATTTTGATTATCCTAATTGACCTAAAACAGGAAAAGTTTAGTCTGATTTCATGCCAGACAGCGAGGAAAAAAAAAATTGTGTCTTTTTATATTGTGTATGTAAACTTCTGGTTTCAACTGTATTTGAACAAAGGGATGGCCTCTGAGGAAAGGCAAGACATGGTTTATTTGTACAACAGACAGTAATTCACAGAACAAGAGGGATGCATAAAAATATATAAAAGTAGTTTTAAAACAGAAGAGTGCAAAAAAAAAAAAATCCTTTCAGTCATATGCACAGCTAAATTGAGCCTAAATTTGAGCACTGTCAGAATAGAGGCCTGTCTCATCAGGAACATTATCCAAAGTTTGAATCACAATTTCCATTATGATACATTAGCCCTTACAAGCCCATATACTGCTCAGTTAACATAAAAGTAATAGTTATAGTAGTAGCAGATCTTCCATGAAAACCACTCCAGACCACTGCTGTGTTCTGGAAAAATAGACTTTTTTGTGAATTCTTTCCACAGACCTGTACCTCACACTCCGCTGAGGTCAGTGTGAAATGGTGCGTTGATTTTAAAGACTTTCTAAGTCTTGTGGGACCCACTTGACTTAGAAAGCCACCTGGCATCAAAGTATTAAGTTTTCACCCATTCACACTAAGGTTAAGCTTCATTTACACTTTATTGTCCCAGTAGGTAAATTTGTCCTCTACATTTGACCCATCCTTCAATGACACTGGGGCACCTGATCAGGAGCAATGGGTGCTGCAGTGTCGCACCTGGGGACCCATCTCTATGATCTTGTTTCTATATTTGGTCAGGACTGCCTTAGCTGAAGGGTTGTACCTAGTGTGTAGGTTTTGGGTTTGATGGAGGAAACCCACCCATACACGGAAAGAAACATGGAAGGCCCGGTCAACCTCAGAATTGAACCCGAAACCTTCTTGCTGTGACGCATGAGCTGCATGATTAGCCATTATGCAGCCTACTACCGAGTAGCACCAGCATTCACTCACTGTTTTGTTCAAGGGCATATCAATATGTTGAGTTGAGGGAAGTTTTTTGTCTGTTTTTATATCCACATATTTTATCTTCATTAGAAATCCCTTCATTTGAATACAGTGCTTGTCAAACTTGATTCATATTTATCCAAACGCATGTTGTCTAGAGCTGATACACGACATGAAATAACTTTGAAACATTACCTTGCAGAATTGATTTATCACCAGCAATGACTTGACACTTCCCTTCTTTCTCCTCCCTTTTTCAGATCCTCCAAATGATCAGCTCCTGTTGTTTAAAGTGTATATGACAGGTTTTCATCTTTTTTGTATTTTTGTTTTTTTTTTTTTTTTTACTTGGTTCGGTGGGAAAGTATATGTGGTAAATATGTATCATAGTTTTACATCAGTTAAGTGGCATTTTTTTTTCCCAAATATAGTAGCCATTAGTTCATCAACACTCATCGCAAAATGGCAGGACAATTTACAGATTAGGAAGGGCGTTTTCTGGCAGTTTAAACATGAATTCAACAAAATAAAGGCGCTGTCGTAGGTGTTGTATTTTTTAATTGTCATAACTGTAGAGTTGTTAAGTGAAGATGTCACTTTCAGGTCCAACTGGCAACTTCACAACTGATTTACAGCTTTTTGTTTTGTTTTTTTTTCCTTTGCTACAATGCAGCCTGCGACTCGAGACATGCCACTTAACAACTCTATATGTGTGATTTGGACTTTTGTTAACAGTATGGTTGCAGTATGGTCGTTGTATGGTTGCTGTATGGTTGCTGTATGGTTGCAGTATGGTTGCAGTATGGTTGCAGTATGGTTGCAGTATGGTTGCTGTATGGTTGCAGTATGGTTGCAGTATGGTTGCAGTATGGTTGCTGTATGGTTGCTCTATGGTTGCTGTATGGTTGCAGTATGGTTGCTGTATGGTTGCTGTATGGTTGCAGTATGGTTGCTGTATGGTTGCAGTATGGTTGCAGTATGGTTGCTGTATGGTTGCTGTATGGTTGCTGTATGGTTGCAGTATGGTTGCTGTATGGTTGCAGTATGGTTGCTGTATGGTTGCTGTATGGTTGCTGTATAGTTGCAGTATGGTTGCTGTATGGTTGCTGTATGGTTGCTGTATGGTTGCAGTATGGTTGCTGTATGGTTGCAGTATGGTTGCTGTATGGTTGCTGTATGGTTGCTGTATGGTTGCTGTATGGTTGCAGTATGGTTGCTGTATGGTTGCAGTATGGTTGCTGTATGGTTGCTGTATAGTTGCAGTATGGTTGCTGTATGGTTGCAGTATGGTTGCTGTATGGTTGCTGTATGGTTGCTGTATAGTTGCAGTATGGTTGCTGTATGGTTGCTGTATGGTTGCAGTATGGTTGCTGTATGGTTGCTGTATGGTTGCAGTATGGTTGCTGTATGGTTGCTGTATGGTTGCAGTATGGTTGCTGTATGGTTGCAGTATGGTTGCTGTATGGTTGCTGTATGGTTGCTGTATGGTTGCTGTATGGTTGCAGTATGGTTGCTGTATGGTTGCAGTATGGTTGCTGTATGGTTGCAGTATGGTTGCTGTATGGTTGCAGTATGGTTGCTGTATGGTTGCTGTATAGTTGCAGTATGGTTGCTGTATGGTTGCTCTATGGTTGCTAGGTCACAGTTATGAACTTACCTATACTTTTACCATCTTCAGTAAGAATTTTAAGACTAACTGCTGTGCATTATTTTCATATAACCCCACAGTTAATCACTGGTATATATAACAAGTAAACGAATGAACTATTTGAAATAAGTAAAGCCTTGAACATTCAGACAGCTATGTCCATTTATATATACACTCTGTGATTAAAACACATAAACACAAATACAACACATGTAACACACTGCTCCTCGTTGTTTAATCCATACACATGTAATATCCTCTCCTGAATACAACCAGGAAGTAATATTACAAAGTTCATCTAAAATAATGAGGGTTAAAATTATTTTCAATAAATCCGTAAACAATAATTGTACGAACTGTTTTATGTAAATTAGTTATCAAACCTGTCATATGCAGTCAAAGGTCAGCATATTCATTAATTCTGACTGACCAGTGCGGAGATACTGAGGTGTAGCCAATGATTCGACCTTTGAAAAAGAAAGTAGTAAGTATTTGGGTTGCCATTTGTGACGTTTCACCGCAAAGTGATCAACATTGGCTGTGACTCTCCGCCTCACACACCATCAGAGCTGCAGTCTCAGTTAGCTTAGTGAGAACCATAACAGAGCTGGGCTGACACTACACAGACAGACTGGAGAGGAGAGTCCGTTTAGAGAATGGAGCTGATTGAAAAATAAAATAAAAAATAAATAAAAATGACAGCTCAAGGGAAAACTTGGAGGTTAACTCACAACCCTCTGTCAAATTTCATAAGTGTGATATTAAAGGTGAAGTCAGCTGCTTATCTCCATGAAGATGTTATTATTTGGGCTGTAATATTCCACAGTATGGTTTTAAACTAGTCAAATTTACATGTAATAAATAAAATAATAATAATTAAAAGCCGCATGTGGCAATTAAGGCCATCGCCACTCCTTGCAGCGGCAGGATACGTGCCACTGCAAAGAGCTTACCTCTTGTCCTGCATCACGACCGCCCCTGCATCAGTAGGATTTGTGGAATATGTGGACGGGACTGCAATGGTCTATGAGAGATTTTTTTTTTTTTTTTTCCGTCACCTATACAGAAAATGTGTCTAAGAAAAGAGAGCTCCTCTGGACCCCAGTCTGCCGTACATCTCCATCTCAAAGCCACTAGCCATTTGAAGATAATAAGGTACAGATCACAGCAAGAGAAAAGAAATGGTTTGAGAGGGCAGATAAAGAAGCAGTTTTAGTTAGGAAAGACGTTCCTTCCTAGAACAGGAATGGGGGCCTGAGACATAATTTATCTCCGATTTACAACTCCATCCTCAGACCCAAAGCAAACAAAGGAAACAAAGAAAACAAAAGAGCTAGCCAGTAGACTTGTTTAGGCTGAATGATTATGCTAAGTAGATCTCAGGCTCAGTTCACACTTGGTGTAACCCAATAGTCCTAACCTCCATACAGAAACTGTAAACAATAGCTGTTTACAGTTTCAGTGTAGTTAGCTCCTCCCTTCAGACAGATATAAGGCAGTGTCCACCAGTGATCTAACCAAAACCGAGGAAGCGGCTCGGATGAGCAGTAAAAAGTCTTCACTCCTACAACTTTTTGTCCAGTTGACAGATTTAACTTCGGCTTTTACTGTGCCTAAGAAAAAATGTTTGGGACATTTTCTAAAAATTGCAATTTGGTTGAAAATTCACAATTCAAGACCACACCCAACTCATATTCAACATACAATTAATAGTCTTTGATGGAGCATGTGTTTAGTGTTTTTTTTGGCCAAATTTGAAGATGAAAATTAGATGTCTTCAGTACGATGGTATGCTCTTCTGTCATTCTGATCCAATATGGCCAACTTCTCATGGGGTTTTGGGGCAGGGTTATAATATTTTTTTTTGTGCAAATCCTGACATATTTTTTTGTGCCAAGTTTCAGATATTTATGTTGATTTTTTTCCAAAGTGGGCTCCCATTGGCCCCATGAAAATCAAAGTTTGAGGTAGTGCTCGAGTCATCTTAATTTTTTTCTTGGAGACTTTGCTCAAAATTAGAGCTCATCAAGTTTTTATTTTTTTTTATTTTCAATACTAGTCACTGGAATGTCGAGTCTTGTTTACGACTTGATTTTTGTGATTTTCCGGACTCCAGACACAGTTTTAATTAGTTCCTTGCCGTGACGTTGTCCTCGGCTTGGACACAAGAACATGCATGGCAACATCACTATTTGTTCTTCTATTTTCCCTTCTCTTTCCGTTTTTGGGACTTTTCAAATGTTAACATGATAGTCAGATTATTCACTATCCTTGAATTTTAAACAGCTCGTGTTTCTTTTCGTTCGTTTAACCTAAAATCCTTCACTGTAATCAATATTAACACAACAGTCTGACTCTTTTATGACACTCAGAATCCTTCACTGTTTAGCCTTTCAACTGTCGCTACATTAACATCTCAGACTTTAATACAGGCATTTGAGTCACAGCTGACACTGGTGTAACTGATTGTATGAGCAGATGTCAGTAGATAATCTGCTGTTTTATTTCTACGTCAAAGATGTTCTCCCTGTGGTGATGGCGCAGTTGGTAAAACACTGGACTTCAGATTTGAGGACTAGGGTTTGAATCCCACTCTGAGTTTCTGCTTGAACCTTGCAGTTTTGATTACCCAGCATGCTGTGTTCTTCATAACTGGCCCCAGTTGAACTTGATTGTGAGAGGAGAGAAACTTGCTTCAAAAAAACAAAAAAAAACCAAAAAAAAGAGTTTGTTCTGTGCAAGCTGTAGTGTGGCGGTTACATCACATCTGGGATTCCTAAGTTTGCTGAGTCGAGACCCAACTCTGCCAAATTGTCACTCAGACACCTGCAACGGCTTCAGTAATGCAGAGTGTCCAATTGTAGTAGTTGTAATTTCCTCCAATTGTGTGATTTGTGTTTTTTTTCCCATACGAAAATAATTTTTGTCCTATCAAAATAAAATAAATACTCTAGATCCATAAAACCAAGTACGCCTTCCACTTCTCTTCCTCCCCATTCTTCCCTAAATCCCTATTTCCTCTCCTCCAGACTGCACTGTGCGTTGTGGACAAACAGCAGCTGTCCTCCCTCTGTAGTTGGTCCTGAGGGACTGGGCTGGGGTCCTGCCAGTTCCTGTCCTGTTTTCAGCCTCTGGATGTTTCTTTACCTGATGATTATGCCGTTTCCACAGAGCCAAACTGTCACTGCACATGTCACTCACAGCTTCACCGAAGAGCCGGCAGCCCAGATGTTTGTGTAAATGTTTTGATCTATTCTTGTTCTGGTTGGTTAATCATCAAACTCCAAATGGATGTAATCATGAAGAAAAGTAACACTAGCATTTTTCTTTTTTTTTTTTTTTTTTTTTTATTGTCAAAAAAAAAAATACTTGTACTCAACTTTATATCTGTATATTTTACCTAATTTTAAACTAACAATACTGCATTATTTTTATTTATTAATGTAATTAATTTGCTACACGAGCAGTTTCGAACTATGACTTGCCATTTTAAGTGCTACAAACAGAATAAATCAGGTACACATGTCTCTTCCATAAATAGATTTTATTATATAGTTTCTATTTTGAGTATGATCCCCCTTAAGAACTTGGTTAGACTGGTATTATCTACCACAGAGATAAACCAAAAGTTAACACATTTGAAATTGACAGTAATACCTCTTTTTTTTTTTTTTTTTTTACCTTTTTAGTTTTAGTTATTTATTTATTTTATTTTATTTTATTTTTTACTAAATATCGATTTACTTTTTGCAGCAAACAATCTTGAGTATAATAAACTCCTACAACTTTTTGTCCAGTTGACAGATTTAAACTTCAACTTTTGCTATAATAGACTTAAGAAGCACGAAAAAAATAAATAAATTAATTAAAGAACAAATAGCCTTTTATATGTGTTTTTTTTTTTTTTTTTTTACTGATTAAGTACATGTATGCTGCAGATCGTGTTACAAATTGTGTGATTAAATCTATTACATATTAATAGTTGCTGTGTCTTTAAAATCCAGTTGGCAATCATTAGCAATTGTACCATGCATCTTAAGAACATGAGCTCTTTGTCAGTGACTCACCAGCCACCTCCGAGTGTCAAATCATTTCTTTATGACTCAAGACCTGTCACTTTGTCATGCTTGTTTTTCAGTGTCTGGCTAAAAATGAACAATAGAAGTTGTTTTGGGCAAGACAACACACATTAAAATATATTCTCTGATTATTTTTGTGTTAAATTTCATAGTCATGTCCTTCCAACCTTAAGTAATCCTCTGCGTATTCTACCCAGAGCTAGCATGAAATTCACAGTTCTTGTCTACCATTTACATATCTCCCTCCACACATTTACCATTATGTTTAAAAGCAATGTTATATTGTAAAGTTCTGATTCTTGTATTGCCAGTTTAGTTCAGTTTGGGGTTTTTTTGCAGATTAGCCACTAAAAATCTCCAGTCAATTTAACTCCAAACCACATATCACTTTTGCCTCTGGTCCAAATTACTCAGTAGCTTTCAAAATGTCAGATGGAGCCAGCAGTCACTTTGGCACCACTTGTGACTATCATGGCACCATTTCCATAAAGACGGGCCGATGAACCTCAAAGTGTGGGGATGTTGGCATTGGTAACCGACAACTCCACGATTACACAAAATGGCATATGCTCCAGTTTACATTACGATATAGAACCTGGCTACCCAAAATACGGCTAGTAAATACATGCAGAACTTATAAACTATACATATATCTGTGTATTTCTTTCATTGTTTTGTGCATTGAACAACTAGAGGCTGCAAGAAGCTTTAGCATATACTTACAACTTTGCAGGGGCACGTCCTGGTATATCGGAAGGTAACACAATGGAATAACTAATGAAATACCAAAGACTGTATAAAGAAGTGGACTGAGAAAGCGTGACGTCGCCCATAGGGTCCAGGTTGTTCAATCCAACGATACACTCCAGTCAAATGAAGCTCAGGGCGGCTAGCAGTTAAGGGGCGAATTTGGAGCCAGATCGCAAATATCATAGCAACCAAAGAGCCTGTTTGGAGCAAAGCTGTGGAAGGTAGTAACCCTTGTGAAACCAGCGGTGCGGGTGCTTAGCTATGCTGTCAATCAAACCTGCAAACAGTGGAGGGAGTGACCTCAGGGAAAGAAGCCAGCTGATTTCTCTCTTATTAATGTTCATATCTTGAGTTACAGGCACAATAGGGAAATGAAAATACCAGGATCACATAGAGCAGGTCAGTATGAACATTTTAAGACCAAAGTGACGAGCCTGACAGCAGCATTTTTCTAATGTAAAGTGAATTGGAGCAAGGGTTCACATGCTCGCTTTCTAACGTGGTGGCTTCCAGGTTAGCTATGTCCATTTGCACTGTCTGGCCAAAATAGGTATGAGCCTATTGGTACGAGTCAGGTCTAGGTTCAGCAACAGTCTGTGCTCAAAGAATGAGCACATACTGAATATACTGAATGACCAGGTTATTCCATCAATGGATTTTTTTTCTTCCCTGATGGCACGAGCATATTCCAAGATGACAATGCCAGGATTCATCGGGCTCAAATAGTGAAAGAGTGGTTCAGGGAGCATGAGACATAATTTTCACACATGGATTGGCCACCACAGAGTCCAGACCTTAACCCCACTTAGAATCTTTGGGATGTGCAGGAGAAGGCTTTGTGCAGCGTCATACTCGACCATCATCAATGCAAGATCTTGGTGAAAAATTAATGCAACACGGGATGGAAGTAATTTTTTGTGACATTGCAGAAGCTTATCGAAACAATGCCACAGTGAATGCGTGCCGTAATCAAGGCTAAAGGCGGTCCAATGAAATATTAGAGCGTGTGATCCGTTTTTCTTGGTGGTGACTTTTTCTTTGGCCAGACAGTGTATGTGTACAGTCTATGGTAAAGTTTGATAACTCAGATATATATCATACAACTTGGTCTTGGAATAAAACTCACCACCGGAAAGAATATTCCTCTGATATGCAACAGAAATGTATTCACTCTTTAAAGGTGATAGGCCTGTCACGATAACATATTTTGAAGTTCTAAGTAAATATATCTCGCTCATTCAGAGGATTTATTCTCGCTCAGACCATGAACAGGCTAGCTACTGGTTTGTGATCCACTACGCCGCTGAATTCAGTAACATCAGACCTCCCAACAGAAATCATGGCAGAAAGTTGTAGGTAACTCAAGGACCAATTTTAAACAGTAGTATTATGTGTAACTTTCATTGCTAAAACGCACGAAAAACGCCCTTTGGCAATAATCCAATGTGCCACCAAGCTTTAAAGTCACCCAACAGCGAAATTGTCTGTTTTACACAGTCTGACCATGTGTGAAAAAACAGGGTTACACGTAGCTCCAATTCATCTGGGATCTGTCACCCTTTCCCATTTTACAAGTGTAGTTTCTGTTCTGTACAAGAACTCGAGCTGTTCCCAAAATGTGAGCACAAAAGAGTACTGGTGTTTATTCTATTCCCGAGGGTTCGCTGAGGAAGTAGAGTAGATCAGATAATTCGGCAGATCGGGAGCGGAACAAGCTGATTTTCAATGCCACACCGCCCCCTTGTCGCCACAGCCCCCACACACACATACACACACTTACAGGTGAGAACAGGTGAAGTGCAAGAAGATATGGAGAGGCGTTCAAAGAAAACTTGAGAAAAATCAGGGTTTTCAGGAAATTTCACAAAAATTGGAGAATTTAACCAAGGGGAAGAAATATTTTGATTCTGTATAGACTCTGCACACCTGACTGGGCGACAGGTGCGTCAGAGGAGAAGTACGTGGTCTGAAAGGTTAAGAAAACTCCTATACACTGTCTCACTCTTGATTCACTTTTATTCTCACAACGTTTCGGTCCCTCTGACCTCGCTCAGGTCCGATGGTTCTCTGACCTTGCTCAGAGGGACCGAAACGTTGTGAGAATAAAAGTGAATCAAGAGTGAGACAGTGTGCGGGAGTTTTCTTAACCTTTCAGAAGAAATATTTTGAGCATTTCGGTCATTTTTCAAAATAATAACCCGAAAAATAGCTCGTTTATTGCATAGTATTGGGTTAAAGTGTTTTGCAGTTCATTACTCACCTCCACAGAGTACTCTCAGTGACGCTGCCGATGTGGAAGTCGTATAACTTGGTCAGAATGAGGATCACCTGTGAACAAAAGTAAATGTATTTTAGATTTTTTTTAATTTAAATTTTCTTTATGTCAAGCAAAGACGTAGACAATGGAACTGGCACATGCACAAAATCCATCAACAACAGCTATAACGCAACATAATTTGAATACACATACAATCACGTTATACATTTTTGTCTCTTCTCTAGTTTATAGTTAACATTGTCAAAAGTAAGAAACAGTAAATGCTTTATTTGTGTCTTAATGAGGACATTTCAGAACCATTTGTCCACATCATCACTGCCATATGTTCAAATGCAAAATCTAAATCTGTTAACGTCCCAGAACCGATGAGAATATTAATTACAAGGAGAGCTATCTGTCTCATTTAATTACTTATCCATAATTGTCAATCCCCAATGTATCCACTCTGCATGTAGAGCCACAATTAAAACTCCTACCACTTATCAAACATCAAGAGAATATCTTCACAAACCCTTACATAACCAATAATGCACAATTTAAAAACAAAAACCCAAAGTACATGTTGTGTGAAGCCAGGAGTCGGCGGTATAAGAGTCCTCTCCACTCTAAGCTGACAGCACTGGTGTGAAATTGGACCACAGTCAAGAGGAACTGCATGGATAGTAGGACAATGTTTATTCCACTTGGCTGTCTGCTAACAGCAATGATGATCTGCTCACCTCCAGGTTATAAAACGCTTTTGAGAGAAAAAGGCCAAAATTAGTCACACAAATATCTTGTTTTAGGTTTTTTTTTTAGCATGGAGAGCACACTTGACCTGGCCTCCCTGTTAGAGCCATGCCTTAACATAATACACCCTATTTGCATCTCTTGGTCCATGTGCAGTCTGCATCTGTTCTCCCTCCAGGCATCTCCATTAGCATACATTGGCCCTTTTATGGTGATCTGTTTGTTGTTGGATAATTGAGAACATTCTGTTATGGGCATTTAATTCCACTCCTGTGCAGAGTCAAGAGGGGAAGATGTGGTCTTGTGTACATGCATTTCTTTAATGACATCATCAAGAAAATGAATCTAGTTAGAGGCAGAAATGTGTTGGCAGTTTCCAGTGGCCACTTGCTATAAATAAATACAAACATATACACAAAAGTCAGTTTTTGCGGTGTCAACGTTGAGCATCTTCATCTCTGTATTTTTAACAGCAAAAGATGAAATGGATATAAAAGAATAATAATCGTCATTTTGTGTTTAAAAAAAAAAAAAGAGTGTTTTGCTTCTGCTGAGTCTCAATATAAAAACTGTAATAAAACAAACCAACAAAAACTAGTGTACAATATGTAGACTGACTGTAAAAGAACAACAATAAAAAAAAATTAAAGCCGCAAGCGGCGATGATGGCCCTCGCCTCGGCGCAACCGCCTCCCCTCGCGACCGCTGGGGGCCAGCCACCGCCTCCACGCAGCATTCCCCCTGCCCGGCCACCCCCTGGCCGCACGCCCCCCCTCGCCCCCCCTCGCCCTTCACACTGTTTCCATAGTGTAGTGTGATCATTGCATTAAACTGGTGGAGTCTGTGACTTAGAACCATCAAAGTCGTGCATAATACAGGTATAGTGTCATTGACTTTTTTTTTTTGTTTCAGGTCTACATTTATCTCCCCAAGTTTTATGCCAATCAGACAAAGTTGTGTGTTTTAATTGTATTATAGGGGGCGCTATAGAGTCCACTGGTCACATGCTCATTACTCTGCTGTATTCACATTTTTATTTTACATCAGTGGGGATAGTTGTAGCTCTTTAGACACATCCATGTGTCTGTGAGTGGGAATGAAGGAAACAGGAAATAAAGGTGTTTTTTTGACGGTGAGGTATGGACAAACGGCACAAAACATGGATGATTATTGATAAGCTACGTCTATAGATGTGGCATGTGGAGTTATAACTCATTTAGATGTATAATTTAAGAGTAGATAGCTTTAATATACACATATGTCAAAGTGGTGTGGGAATTTGAAACTAATAATTCAGTCCTATTTTGACAGTGAGCTACACAAAAACTATAATGAATATCCTCAAAAAAATGGATGATTATTGATAAGCTACGTCTATAAATGTGGCATTTGGAGTTTGAAATCATTTAGATTAAAAATGTAAGAGTAGATAGCTTTAATATACACATATATGAAAGTGGTGTGGGAATTTCGAACCAATAATTCAGTCCTATTTTGACAGTGAGCTACACAAAAACTATAATGAATATCCCCAAAAACATGGATGATTATTGATAAACTACCTCTGTAGATGTGGCCTGTGGAGTTTCAGGTAGTTTGGTTGAAAAACCTAAGACTAGAAAGGTTTTATATGAACGAATGTGAAAGTGGAGTGTTTTTTTCAATCCAAAAATGACGTCATATTTTCACAGCGAGCTACACATAAACCGTGAAGAATATCCCCAAAAAAATGGATGATTATTGATAATCAACCTCTATAGATGTGGCATGTTGAGTTTGAAATCATTTAGATGTATAATTTAAGAGTAGATAGCTTTAATATACACATATATGAAAGTGGTGTGGGAATTTCGAACCAATAATTGGCCCTCGCCGCTCACGAAGTGACGGCGAGGGGTATTGTTTTCGCTCGGTTTCTTCTTATTATTATTATTTTTCCGCGCCCAAACTCGCCCCGTTTTCACCCCTAAACGTGGACGAAAAGTCTCACATGGGGTATCAAATCGACCGGCTCTGCGAAAATTACGATTAAATATGCATCATGAAAAATGTCCAACGCACACCGGCTCGACAGCGCCACCTACAAATGTTGAAATTTTGAGCTTAATAGGGAGCTCCGACTCAGAATTAGCTGAAATTCGCACCAGTGATAGAGCTCATAGAGACGCACAATAAACAATATTATAGTGATGCCGTGTGGCGGACAGGAAGTTGGCCATATTGTCGCCAACGCGTTTGCTCGCCTGTTTTCACAACAATACTACAACTCTCATGTTTTTACTCCAAAAGACGTCAGATTTCACATGTCACATCTGGACACATGGGGTTTCATAACTTATCCGATCGTTTGCAATATTTTCGTGTCGTTCGCGCCGCACGCCGCCATCGAAAAAAACGCCTTCGTTTCCTGTAACTTCGTTGTCCTCTCACGATCAGGGGCATTGTCCTACAGATCTCACATTCACATGACATATGCGTAATTATGACATGTATGGAATGGACTATAAAGTATTATGAAAATGAAAACTCTAGCGCCCCCTAGCATAGACGTGAAACGTCAACTTTATCGGATTACAATCAAATTTGGGGAATAAATTTGGGCCATGAAAAAGAAGGAAAAAATGATATTACGGGTATAGGCTATTTCTTACAATTGGCCAGCAGGGGCGCAAATACTCCAACAAAAAAAAACATTTAAAAATCTATTACTCACACGGGCTTTGCCCGAGACATCTGAAATTTAAGCTAAATATGTTTCATTTGGCCCTGAATCAAATGCAATATAAAGTGTAATCAAAATGAACCCTCTAGCGCCCCCTACCATAGACAGTGACACATCATTTTTATCGGATTCATACCAAATTTGGGGAGTACATTGGACACCTCAGAAGAAGCAAAAAATTATATTACAAGCATGGGTTATTTCTCACGGTTGGCCAGCAGGGGCGCAATGACTCCCAAAAAATAATCATTTAAAAATGTCTGACTCACAGGGACATTGGTCTGAATCGCTCCAATTAACATCAAACATGTGTCATTTGGCCATGAATGTCATGGATTATAAAGCTCCTTGATAAAACTTCAACAATGAATGGCCACGCTGTCTTTTGATTCATAAAAAGGCCGCCATATTGAATAAGAAATTCGCCATCTCTTTCGCCGCTTGTTTTCAAAATGATACAACTCTCATGTTTTTACTCCAAAACAGGTCAGATTTCACATGTCACATCTGGACACATGGGGTTTCATTTCTTATCCAATCGTTTGCAATAATTTCGTGTCATTCGCCCCCACGCCGCCGTCGAAAACACACGCCTTCTTTTCCTGTTTTTTCGATGTCCTCTCACGACCAGGGCAAATGATACAACTCCCACGTTTTTGCTTCAAAACAGGTCAGAATTCACATGTCACATCTGGACACATGGGTTTCATTTCTTATCCGATCGTTTGCAATAATTTTGTGTCGTCCCCCGCCCGCACGCCGCCATCGAAAAAACGCCTTCGTTTCCTGTTTCTTTCATTCCCGCTCACAGACACATGGATCAGTCTAAAGACATAAAACTCTACCCACTGATGTAGAATAAAACTTTGAATACAGCAGAGTAATGAGCACGTGACCAGTGGACTCTATAGCGCCCCCTATAATATAATTACAACACTCAACTTTGTGCGATTGGTATGAAACTTGGGGAGATAATTGGAGGCCCAAAACCAACCAAAAAGTCAATGACACTATACCTGTATTATGCACAATTTTGATGGTTCTAAGTCACAGACTCCACCAGTTTAATGCAATGATCACACTGCACTATGGAAACAGTGTGAGGGGGGGGCGAGGGGGGGGCGTGCGGCCGGGGGGTGGCCGGGCAGGGGGTGGCCGGGCAGGGGGAATGCTGCGTGGAGGCGGTGGCTGGCCCCCGGCGGTCGCGAGGGGAGGCGGTCGCGCCGAGGCGAGGGCCATCATCGCCGCTTGCGGCTTTAATTCAGTCCTATTTTGACAGTGAGCTACACATAAACCGTGAAGAATATCCCCCAAAAAATGGATGATTATTGATAATCAATCTGTATAGATGTGGCATGTGGAGTTTCAGTTCATTGGGATGAAAAACGTAGGAGTAGATAGGGTTCAAAAGACGTATGCGAAAGTGAGATTTTTCAATGATTTATTCTGGAGTCATTGCGCCCCTGCTGGCCAACCGTGAGAAATAACCCATGCTTGTAATATAATTTTTTGCTTCTTCTGAGGTGTCCAATGTACTCCCCAAATTTGGTATGAATCCGATAAAATTGATGTGTCACGTCTATGGTAGGGGGCGCTAGAGGGTTCATTTTGATTACACTTTATATTGCATTTGATTCAGGGCCAAATGAAACATATTTGACTGAAATTTGAGATGTCTCGGGCAAAGCACGTGTGAGTAATATATTTTTAAATGTTTTTTGTTGGAGTATTTGCGCCCCTGCTGGCCAATTGTAAGAAATAGCCTATACCCGTAATATAATTTTTTGCTCCTTTTTGTGCCTTAAATTTATTCTCTAAATTTGGTATGAATCCGATCATATTGATGTGTCATGTCTATGGTAGGGGGCGCTAGAGTGTTCATTTTGATTAGACTTTATAGTGCATTTGATTCAGGGCCAAATGAATCATATGTGACTTAAATTTGAGATGTGTCGGGCAAAGCCCGTGTGAGTAATATATTTTTAAATGTTTTTTGTTGGACTATTTGCGCCCCTACTGGCCAGTTGTGAGAAATGACCCATGCCCATAATATAACTTTTTGGTCCTCGTTATATCCCAGATTTATTCCCCAAATTTGGTTGTAATCCAATAATGTTGACGTTTCACGTCTATGCTAGGGGGCGCTAGAGTTTTCATTTTCATAATACTTTATAGTCCATTCCATACATGCCATAATTACACATATGTCATGTGAATGTGAGATCTGTAGGACAATGCCTCTGGTCGTGAGAGGACAACGAAATTACAGGAAACGAAGGCGTTTTTCGATGCCGGCGTGTGGGCGAACGACATGAAATTGTCCCAAAAAAAAGCATGTTTCATGAAACCCCATGTGTCCAGATGTGACATGTGAAATCTGACCTCATTTGGATCGAAAACCTAGGACTGATTACATTTTGAAAACAGGCGGCGAGAAATGTGGCGAATTTTCGATCGAATATGGTGGACTTCCTGTCCGCCTTAGGGCAGC
Source organism: Periophthalmus modestus (assembly GCA_019594935.1). Taxonomy (NCBI): domain Eukaryota; kingdom Metazoa; phylum Chordata; class Actinopteri; order Gobiiformes; family Gobiidae; genus Periophthalmus; species Periophthalmus modestus. The sequence goes on from JAIEZT010001373.1 coordinate 17,632,185, forward strand.
ACAATGATTGGCTTTTTTGCTCGTCTCCATGAGCTTTATCACTGATGCGAATTTGGCTTTGCTACGGCGAAATATGCGAGTCGGCTCCCAATTCATTTGAAAATTAGCAATTTTCTAGGTGGCGCTGTCGAGCCTGTGTGCATGGGTCATTTTCGTGATGCTTATTTTATCGAATTTTTCGCGAGGCCGATCGATCTGATACCCCCCATGTGAGACTTTTTCGTCGACGTTTAGGGGGTGAAAAAATCGCGATCCCAGGGGGAGAAAAATAATAATAATAATAATAATTAAAGCCGCAAGCGGCGATGATGGCCCTCGCCACGGCGCGCGACCGCCTCCCCTCGCGACGACCGCCGGGGGCCAGCCACCGCCTCCACGCAGCATTCCCCCTGCCCGGCCACCCCCCGGCCGCACGCCCCCCTTCGCCCCCCCCCCCCCTCACACTGTTTCCATAGTGCAGTGTGATCATTGCATTAAACTGGTGGAGTCTGTGACTTAGATCCATCAAACTCGTGCATAATACAGGTATAGTCTCATTGACTTTTTTGTTTTGATTTAGGCCTACAATTATCTCCCCAAGTTTCATGCCAATCGCACAAAGTTGAGTGTATTACGTGTATTATAGGGGGCGCTATAGAGTCCACTGGTCACGTGCTCATTACTCTGCTGTATTCACATTTTTATTTTACACATCAGTGGGGATAGTTGTAGCTCTTTAGACACATCCATGTGTCTGTGAGCGGGAATGAAGGAAACAGGAAATAAAGGTGTTTTTTGACGGTGAGGTATGGACAAACGGCACAAAATTGTTGCAAAAAAGTGGATGTTTTATGAAACCTTATGTGTGTACGTGTGACATGTGAAATCTGAGCAGATTTGGGCAAAATATGTGTGAGTAGAATCATTTTGAAAACGCGTTGTGTAAAATGTGAAACCAATAATTAAGTCCTATTTTGACAGTGAACTACACAAAAACTATAATGAATATCCTCAAAAAAATGGATGATTATTGATAAGCAACCTGTATAGATGTGGCCTATGGGGTTTCAGCTCATTGGGATGAAAAACGTAGGAATAGATAGATTCCATACACATATGTCAAAGTGGTGTGGGAATTTCGAACCAATAATTCAGTCCTATTTTGACAGTGAGCTACACAAAAACTATAATGAATATCCTCAAAAAAATGGATGATTATTGATAATCAACCTGTATAGATGTGGCATGAGGAGTTTGAACTCATTTAGATGTATAATTTAAGAGTAGATAGCTTTAATATACACATATATGAAAGTGGTGTGGGAATTTCGAACCAATAATTCAGTCCTATTTTGACAGTGAGCTACACAAAAACTATAATGAATATCCCCAAAAACATGGATGATTATTGATAAACTACCTCTGTAGATGTGGCCTGTGGAGTTTCAGGTAGTTTGGTTGAAAAACCTAAGACTAGAAAGGTTTTATATGAACGAATGTGAAAGTGGAGTGGTTTTTTTCAATCCAAAAATGAAGTCATATTTTCACAGCGAGCTACACATAAACCGTGAAGAATATCCCCAAAAAAATGGATGATTATTGATAATCAATCTGTATAGATGTGGCATGTGGAGTTTCAGTTCATTGGGATGAAAAACGTAGGAGTAGATAGGTTTCAAAAAGACGTATGCGAAAGTGAGATTTTTCAATGATTTATTCTGGAGTCATTGCGCCCCTGCTGGCCAACCGTGAGAAATAACCCATGCTTGTAATATATAATTTTTTGCTTCTTCTGAGGTGTCCAATGTACTCCCCAAATTTGGTATGAATCCGATAAAATTGATGTGTCACGTCTATGGTAGGGGGCGCTAGAGGGTTCATTTTGATTACACTTTATATTGCATTTGATTCAGGGCCAAATGAAACATATTGACTGAAATTTGAGATGTCTCGGGCAAAGCCCGTGTGAGTAATATATTTTTAAATGTTTTTTGTTGGAGTATTTGCGCCCCTGCTGGCCAATTGTAAGAAATAGCCTATACCCGTAATATAATTTTTTGCTCCTTTTGTGCCTTAAATTTATTCTCTAAATTTGGTATGAATCCGATCATATTGATGTGTCATGTCTATGGTAGGGGGCGCTAGAGTGTTCATGTTGATTAGACTTTATAGTGCATTTGATTCAGGGCCAAATGAAACATATGTGACTTAAATTTGAGATGTGTCGGGCAAAGCCCGTGTGAGTAATATATTTTTAAATGTTTTTTGTTTGACTCTTTGCGCCCCTACTGGCCAGTTGTGAGAAATGACCCATGCCCATAATATAACTTTTTGGTCTCGTTTTATCCCAGATTTATTTCCCCAAATTTGGTTGTAATCCAATAATGTTGACGTTTCACGTCTATGCTAGGGGGCGCTAGAGTTTTCATTTTCATTACACTTTATAGTCCATTCCATACATGCCATAATTACACATACGTCATGTGAATGTGAGATCTGTAGGACAATGCCCCTGGTCGTGAGAGGACAACGAAATTACAGGAAACGAAGGCGTTTTTCGATGGCGGCGTGCGGGCGAACGACATGAAATTGTCCAAAAAAAAAGCATGTTTCATGAAACCCCATGTGTCCAGATGTGACATGTGAAATCTGACTTCATTTGGATTGAAAACCTAGGACTGATTACATTTTGAAAACAGGCGGCGAGAAATGTGGCGAATTTTCGATCGAATATGGTGGACTTCCTGTCCGCCTTAGGGCAGCACTATGATTGGCTTTTTTTTGCTCGTCTCCATGAGCTCTATCACTGATGCGAATTTGGCTTTGCTACGCGCGAAATATGCGAGTCGGCTCCCAATTCATTTGAAAATTTGCAATTTTTCTAGGTGGCGCTGTCGAGCCTGTGTGCGTGGGTCATTTTCGTGGTGCTTATTTTATCGAATTTTTCGCGAGGCCGATCGATCTGATACCCCCATGTGAGACTTTTCGTCGACGTTTAGGGGGTGAAAATCGCGATCCCAGGGGGAGAAAAATAATAATAATAATAATAATAATTAAAGCCGCAAGCGGCGATGATGGCCCTCGCCACGGCGCGACCGCCTCCCCTCGCGACCGCCGGGGTCCAGCCACCGCCTCCACGCATCATTCCCCCTGCCCGGCCACCCCCCGGCCGCACGCCCCCCCCTCGCCCCCGCCCTTCACACTGTTTCCATAGTGCAGTGGGATCATTGCATTAAAACTGGTGGAGTCTGTGACTTAGAACCCATCAAACTCGTGCATAATACAGGTATAGTGTCATTGACTTTTTGGTTTGGTTTTAGGTCTACATTTATCTCCCCAAGTTTTATGCCAATCAGACAAAGTTGTGTGTTTTAATTGTATTATAGGGGGCGCTATAGAGTCCACTGGTCACGTGCTGATTACTCTGCTGTATTCACATTTTTATTTTACATCAGTGGGGATAGTTGTAGCTCTTTAGACACATCCATGTGTCTGTGAGTGGGAATGAAGGAAACAGGAAATAAAGGTGTTTTTTGACGGTGAGGTATGGACAAACGGCACAAAACATGGATGATTATTGATAAGCTACGTCTGTAGATGTGGCATTTGGAGTTTGAAATTATTTAGATTAAAAATGTAAGAGTAGATAGCTTTAATATACACATATGTCAAAGTGGTGTGGGAATTTTAAACTAATAATTAAGTCCTATTTTGACAGTGAGCTACACAAAAACTATAATGAGTATCCCGAAAAAAATGGATGATTATTGAGAAACTACCTTTATAGATGTGGCATGAGGAGTTTGAAATCATTTAGATTAAAAATGTAAGAGTAGATAGATTCCATATACACATATATCAAAGTGGTGTGGGAATTTCAAACCAATAATTCAGTCCTATTTTGACAGTGAGCTACACAAAAACCTATAATGAATATCCCCAAAAACATGGATGATTATTGATAACTACCTCTGTAGATGTGGCCTGTGGAGTTTCAGGTAGTTTGGTTGAAAAAAACCCAAGACTAGAAAGGTTTTATATGAACGAATGTGAAAGTGGAGTGGTTTTTTTCAATCCAAAAATGACGTCATATTTTCACGGCGAGCTACACATAAACCGTGAAGAATATCCCCAAAAAAATGGATGATTATTGATAATCAATCTGTATAGATGTGGCATGTGGAGTTTGAAGTCATTTAGATGTATAATTTAAGAGTAGATAGCTTTAATATACACATATATGAAAGTGGTGTGGGAATTTCAAACCAATAATTCAGTCCTATTTTGACAGTGAGCTACACAAAAACTATAATGAATATCCCCAAAAACATGGATGATTATGATAAGCTACATCTATAGATGTGGCCTGTGGAGTTATAACTCATTTAGATGTATAATTTAAGAGTAGATAGCTTTAATATACACATATGTCAAAGTGGTGTGGGGGATTTGAAAGCTAATAATTAAGTCCTATTTTGACAGTGAGCTACACAAAAACTATAATGAATATCCTCAAAAAAACGGATGATTATTGATAAGCAACCTGTATAGATGTGGCCTATGGAGTTTCAGCTCATTGGGATGAAAAACGTAGGAATAGATAGATTCCATATACACATATATGAAAGTGGTGTGGGAATTTCGAACCAATAATTCAGTCCTATTTTGACAGTGAGCTACACAAAACTATAATGAATATCCCCAAAAACATGGATGATTATTGATAAACTACCTCTGTAGATGTGGCCTGTGGAGTTTCAGGTAGTTTGGTTAAAAAACCTAAGACTAGAAAGGTTTTATATGAACGAATGTGAAAGTGGAGTGGTTTTTTCAATCCAAAAATGAAGTCATATTTTCACAGCGAGCTACACATAAACCGTGAAGAATATCCCCAAAGAAATGGATGATTATTGATAATCAATCTGTATAGATGTGGCATGTGGAGTTTCAGTTCATTGGGATGAAAAACGTAGGAGTAGATAGGTTTCAAAAAGACGTATGCGAAAGTGAGATTTTTCAATGATTTATTCTGGAGTCATTGCGCCCCTGCTGGCCAACCGTGAGAAATAACCCATGCTTGTAATATAATTTTTTTGCTTCTTCTGAGGTGTCCAATGTACTCCCCAAATTTGGTATGAATCCGATATAAAATTGATGTGTCACGTCTATGGTAGGGGGCGCTAGAGGGTTCATTTTGATTACACTTTATATTGCATTTGATTCAGGGCCAAATGAAACATATTTGACTGAAATTTGAGATGTGTCGGGCAAAGCCCGTGTGAGTAATATATTTTTAAATGTTTTTTGTTGGAGTATTTGCGCCCCTGCTGGCCAATTGTAAGAAATAGCCTATACCCGTAATATAATGTTTTGCTCCTTTTCGGGCCCCAAATTTATTCCTTAAATTTGGTATGAATCCGATAATATTGATGTGTCACGTCTATGGTAGGGGGCGCTAGAGTGTTCATTTTGATTAGACTTTATAATGCATTTGATTCAGGGCCAAATGAAACATATGTGACTTAAATTTGAGATGTGTCGGGCAAAGCCCGTGTGAGTAATATATTTTTAAATGTTTTTTGTTGGAGTCTTTGCGCCCCTACTGGCCAGTTTGTGTGAAATGACCCATGCCCATAATATAATTTTTTGTTCATCGTCATATCCCAGATTTATTCCCAAATTTGGTTGTAATCCAATAATGTTGACGTTTCATGTCTATGCTAGGGGGCGCTAGAGAGTTTTCATTTTCATAATACTTTATAGTCCATTCCATACATGCCATAATTACACATATGTCATGTGAATGTGAGATCTGTAGGACAATGCCCCTGGTCGTGAGAGGACAACGAAATTACAGGAAACGAAGGCGTTTTTCGATGGCGGCGTGCGGGCGAACGACATGAAATTGTCCCAAAAAAAAGCATGTTTCATGAAACCCCATGTGTCCCAGATGTGACATGTGAAATCTGACGTCTCTTTGGATGAGAAACCTGGGACTGATTACATTTTGAAAACAGGCGGCGAGAAATGTGGCGAATATTCGAACGAATATGACCGACTTCCTGTCCGCCTTAGGGCAGCACTATGATTGACTTTTTTGCCCGTCTCCATGAGCTCTATCACTTGTGCGAATTTGGCTTTGCTACGGCGAAATATGCGAGTCGGCTTCCAATTCATTCGAAAATTTGCAATTTTCTAGGTGGCGCTGTCGAGCCTGCGTGTCTGGGTCATTTTTGTGATGCATATTTTCTCGAATTTTTCGCGAGGCCGATCGATTTGATACCCCCATGTGAGACTTTCCGTCGACGTTTAGGGGGTGAAAATCGCGATCCCAGGGGGAGAAAAATAATAATAATAATAATAATTAAAACTGCAAGCAGTGATAAAGGCCCTCGCCACCCCTTGCGACCGCGGGGTTCACGCCACCGCAACAAGCTGGTCTCTTCCTTCAACTTTTCCATCCAACAAACATCACTTCCAATGTCATTGTATTTGACACAGACATTGTAACTGTAGGTTAATAGGTAAAAACATGTGAGGTGCACATTTGATTATACTTTTGTATGGAGGTCATTATGCACAGTGTTAGAGATCCGTCTGCAGTTATTACTACTATAGTGACGCTGTAGTGCAGTAAGAACATGCCTTCTTTCTATTAGAGCCATGCAGTGAAGGCAAGCAATGAAAGTTGTGCTTGGTGAATAAAAATGTGAAGTTCTTGTTCCAAATTGTCATGAAATTGTTCCACATTCTATCATAAGAGTGTTGTTCACTTGTATTTTGCCAAGTAGGAGCATAGTTGGAAGTGTTTGTTAGTACACCCTACTGGCCAGTGAGCGTACTGCACACAGTCAGAATCAAGATTAATCTCAGCAGTTTGTGTGTTGCTTTGTCTCTGCAGCTGTGTTTACGACAAGAGAGTTTGGCAGCTTGATGTAGAGAGTCACAGGTTGATTTAGAGCGAAAATGTCAAATGTAAAAATAGACCAAGAAGACGATGAATGCTGTTTTAACATGATGGTGGCGCTGTTCAGTTAAATATTTCCCATCATCTGTCCTGTGTCCCTTTGTCCTCCCTCTGACCACACATGTCTGTCCTCTGTCCCTTTGTCCTCCCTCTGACCACACATGTCTGTCCTCTGTCCCTTTGTCCTCCCTCTGACCACACATGTCTGTCCTCTGTCCCTTTGTCCTCCCTCTGACCACACACACACGGCTGTCCTCTGTCCTTTTGTCCTCCCTCTGACCACACATGTCTGTCCTCTGTCCCTTTTTCCGCCCTCTGACCACACATATCTGTCCTCTGTCCCTTTGTCCTCCTTCTAACCACACATATCTGTCCTCTGTCCCTTTGTCCTCCTTCTGACCACACATGGCTGTCCTCTGTCCCTTTGTCCTCCCTCTGACCACACATGGCTGTACTCTGTCTTTTTGTCCTCCCTCTGACCACACATGTCTGTCCTCTGTCCCTTTGTCCTCCCTCTGACACACATGTCTGTCCTCTGTCCCTTTGTTCTCCCTCTGACCACACATGTCTGTCCTCTGTCCCTTTGTCCTCCCTCTGACCACACATGGCTGTCCTCTGTCTTTTTGTCCTCCCTCTGACCACACATGTCTGTCCTCTGTCCCTTTGTTCTCCCTCTGACCACACATGTCTGTCCTCTGTCCCTTTGTTCTCCCTCTGACCACACATGTCTGTCCTCTGTCCCTTTGTCCTCCCTCTGACCACACATGTCTGTCCTCTGTCCGTTTGTCCTCCCTCTGACTACACATGTCTGTCCTCTGTCCCTTTGTCCTCCCTCTGACCACACATGTCTGTCCTCTGTCCCTTTGTCCTCCCTCTGACCACACATGTCTGTCCTCTGTCCGTTTGTCCTCCCTCTGACTACACATGTCTGTCCTCTGTCCCTTTGTCCTCCCTCTGACCACACATGTCTGTCCTCTGTCCCTTTGTCCTCCCTCTGACCACACATGTCTGTCCTCTGTCCGTTTGTCCTCCCTCTGACTACACATGGCTGTCCTCTGTCTTTTTGTCCTCCCTCTGACCACACATGTCTGTCCTCTCCGTCCTCACGCAGCTTGGCGTCTCTGGCCACAGCTCGTCTCTGGAGTCGTCCTTCAGCCCATGTGTCGATCTTCAGGGCTGTGACTGGGGACACGAGGAACAGGTCAAGTTGTTTTGAGTCATATGAGAAGAAGTGAATGGCTGAATTTTTCTGAAGTTTTCCTCCAGTGAAGCAGAAGGATGGATTGAATGATGCAGGTCTGATTCTGGCCAGAACAACAGTGTGTCCTCCTGCTCAGAAGGAGGTTTTGATTCAGGTCGAGCTGTGTTGGTTGGTTCTGTGGTTCTTTGTCTCTGTTGTGATGCAGCTTAAGTGAATTGTAAAGCTATGTAGGAGACGTAAGTGTTTGTGAATGTGGCTTTTATAGTTTTGCTACTTGTTGAAATTAGTATGTAGATTATGTGTTAAAATGATTTTATGTGATTTTGATTAGTGGCATTTTGTGTTATTTTTTTTCTTCTTTTATGTGTGATTGTTTATCTGACAAGTCAAATTGAATAATGTCTTATGTGTTTTACTGTGCTGTATTTTCCAGCAAATGATTTCAATATTATTACCTATATATGTGATTGTTTTTGGTAGTTATAGTGTTTAGTGTTTCCTCTCTGTAGGAGCTGTTTGCACCATGAGGCATTAACACAATGGGCCTGTCAGGAAACAATCATTTTGGAGTCAATATATTTGAACTGTGTCTGTTTTAAGTGAAATAAAACTGTAGAGGGGCATCTTAGTCTTGTGTTTTTTCTCTAATCTTTAGTAGGGGTTCTAGCAGAATGCAAAACGGAGCACAAATAGTTCTTCTTTATTTAAGGTTGGGGGGGGGTCAAAAAAAAAAAAGAAAGAAGAAGAAGACACAGATTAAAAAATACATTTAAAAAGTAAGTTTAGGGAAATGAAATGTATTCCCTGTGTGTAGAATGTCCCTACATTTAGAATGAATGGTTTTGTAATAATGATGTAAACACTGGCATGTGATGTGAAACAATGAGATGTTTGTTTGTACAGGTTCTACCACAGCAAAGTAATAATTTTAATGTTATATGCATTGTAAATGTTCTACAAATGATAAGTTTATAGTGATATTTTCGGGGGATGGCGCTAATTAGTACAAAAAAGTAATGATTAAATGCTGCAACTTGTGCTTTGAAAACGTGTCTTTTTGTAATTAAGGCCATGTTTATGGTTAAAAGTGAACAATTAGACTTTAAACAAAGTCGTGTCCAGTGAAGATGCCTTCTATGTAATGTATATTTTTTTGTATTTTATGTTGTGCTCCTTTCTGTTAAAGGGAAGATTGTGCTTCTTACATAAAAGTGAATGCCACAGTAGAGACAGGGTGGAGAAATGTAAATGTGAACAGGAATGAGCAGAACCCAGGACCTTGTTGGACATCAGGCCTGTGCTTTAGTGAAGGTCAGTGAAGACTTCACTGAATGTGACTGTGTTTAGATGTGTATAAAAGAACACACTGAAATGAGTTTTTAAGTGAAACTGCCTTTGTATTGTCTCTCGTAGTACTGACAGAGATGAGTGTCACTGGGGGAGGACTCATTTGATTGGGCCTGTCATATGTTAAATTCTGGAGCTTGTTCCTCTGAGTCCAGAGCCACAACAACACATCAGCATGTTTTACATATGTATGCAGCTGTAGCTGACCGCGCGAGAACATGAAAAACTACTATTTTTAAAGTATTAGGAGTATGTTAGTTTAACTATGTCTTATTGGTTTCAGTAGCTTAGAGTCTTCAAATTTATTTATAATAGTAGTAGTAGTTTAGTAGGTGCAGTCTACAGACGAACATGATGACCCAGTCACTGCTCTGAGGCTGTGGTAGAACATATATTTTTAATGCTTGTATTGGCCTCATAATTATCAGAGACAGCATTTTGGATACAGATTTAATAATTTGTGCATTCATTATGGCACAACAAGGTGAGCAGATTTATAAATGTATATATGTAGAATATAAATGATTATTATACGAGTAAAGAAGTGGAAGGAGAGCTTGTTCTCAAAGATGTGTTTTTAATTCAAGTAGAGCAGATTCAGACCCTTCAGAGTCAGAGTTTAACTCAACACTTTGTGGTGTTTAATTCAATTGACTGTGTATTTGTAAAATCAAAGTAAAAGTTTCCCCTTAGGCCTGAATGGTATCATTGATTGACCAAGAAAAAGTTAGATAAGCAACATTCATAGTTAATGTTGTTCATGCTAAGCACTGCTCCTACTCCTGTGTTCAGTTCAGGAAACAATGACATTTACATTTGTGGGAGAGTCCTCAGTGTGGAAACTAAGTAATGACACCTACATATTGCTAAATTAGTAGATGTTTTGGGGAATGTCCTTTCTAAGAGTATTTAAACATGTACTTGTAATTCAGTATAATGTGTACATTTAAAGCTAAGTGTGTAACATTATAAATGACGGGGTTTTGGTTACAGACTTGTCTTACACTTCTGTTGTCTCAGTCCATGTGTGTGTCACCTCTGTCTGTGTGAAACACAACTGCACTGCTGCATTGGTCAGAGCTTTGAGAATATGTAGATATATATTTGAACATCTGAATACAGGTTTAATAAATGAAGTATTGTACAAAAGGTTTATGTAAAATGGTAATAAGCGAATGTATCATACATATTTGGCAGTAGTACTTGTACTTCAGTACGTTTTAGCCATGACATTTTTTTCAGGAGTTACAATTCTGCAGTACCTTTTCCATCATTGTGACTTACCTGTAATCATTTCAAATGTTAAATATTCTACAGTTTGTACAGTTTTTTCAGTGAAGAGTGTTGTGGGTTTCTCTTCTGTGATGGCAGATATTTGTAAGGAGTGTTCATTTATCAGTTTGGAAAGGGGCATAGTCTGTAAGCTGCATAATTCTATGGGAAATTAAAACCATATTTTATCCATACAAATGTACTATAATGTAATGTGGAAGATTAGAAGGGAAGGAAAGAAACATTTGTAGAGGGAGCAAGTGTGGTGAAATCATCTGTGCTATAAACTCAACCCAAAATGAAAATGTGCATGTATTGAATTGTATTTATGGCTGAAAAAGTGATGTACTATGGAAAGAAAAGTACATTTGTCAGAGGAATTACATTTGACACAAAGGAGTCAGATATTAGAATGAGAAGATATTTAGTATAAGTATAACATTTGTCATTAGAACACAGTGACTTTGTTCTGATATGTATTTTCTTCTATGGCAGTCAGTTTTGTTTTTGTTGTTTTTGTTATAGTTGCATTGGATACATTTATGATGATGTCTGTACAGTGCAAAAGAGAAGTGCTGACATTAAAATGGTCAGTGAGAATGACTTGGGGTTGGGGGTTCGAGTTGTGACGGGGCTGTTTGACTTGTACTATTCATATGTATAATCAGAGTCATTACAGCCGAGGGTTTTGGCCCCCACAGCCATCAGCAGAGAACACAATAACACATCAGCCTTGTTTCCATGTGAAAGCAGGTCAAGAAGTATCTACAAGCCTCATCTCCAAAGAGGCTGAGACTGGATTTTGATTTGAGTAGTAATATTATATTATAAAATTACAGGTTTGTAATGTACTGTAAGTTTGTTTTAGTCTTTAATTGTAAGCAGTTTATTAAAGGTAAGATGACATAGTATTTAATTAATGTAATCATTTTAATTACAGTGGTGTCGATGTTAAATCTGTGTACATTATTTCTGTTTATCCTAAGTCAAGTCCATTTTATGCTTATCCTCAGGTATGTCAATTTTTATATAAAGGTTCTTTGTGAACATGAAAACAGTGAGAGCAGAGTAGTGTTTGAACGGAGATAAAAAGTGTGTTGTAGCAGGAGAAGTTCAGAAATGAAGGGCAAAGTCGTGTGTGTTTATGAAGTATGTTGTTGTTGTGTCATGGTGTTTAGCTCTTAATATTAGTCATTATAAGTTTTTATTTGTGTTGTTATGTAAGCTCATGATGCAAACATTTGTTTTTAAAAAAAGGGCAGTTGTAAAAGATAATATTAATGACACAATTTTTTTAAGGGCCATATTATGAATGTGGGCAGGTTATAAAAGGTTCAGTTCAATTAGTAAAACAGAACTGTCAACATGTATAATACATTTGGCTATAAAGTATTTGTAGTTTGTCAGATGAAAGGAAATATAATAATAAGGCAAAGGTGGAACTAGCAGGTAAAATGTGAAGGCACACCTCAAAAATGGGGCTGGGTTATGCATGAGAAGAAGGGGGCTGGGGTATGTTCCAGGGGGGGTAGGTACCTGGGAAGGGAGAGGTTAAAAGACAGGTCAAACAGAGATTTTGTAGTCTTTGTTTGGTCTCCAGACACAAGACTCCACATTCTGCGAGGAAGATTACTTTCTCTAAGTTTTGGTTACTTCACTTTAACTTTTTACTTTCCCACTCTACGAGGAGGATTACTTTCTCTTAGTTTGGACTACTTTGATTTTTTACTTTTTTTTTTGTTGTGTTTTTTTGGCGACGACTATCAAGTCACAGCTTCTTTGAGTGCATCAAGGTATGTGAAGTATTTTGAATTATTAGAGTTTACAATGTCTTTAGTATGTGTAAACTGTGGTATGTTTGTAATGGTGTACTATTATAACTGTCAGTCAACTGTAATACTTGAACCATAGTTATGTTTTGGGCAAGTGCATGTGATCTGATCAGAGAAAAACAAACAACACCTAACCCCCTAGGTGTTTAGGAGTTGTTTTGACATTATAATGTTGATCATGTACTAATTTTTGTATTTTTTTCAAGCATTTACAAAGATTTATGTTTTTGTTTATTTCTTTCAGGTGTTTTGAACAGGGGCTCTTCAGGTTTTCTGTTCGAAGCACAGAGTTTTGTGATGGCTCCTATGTTTGGTATGGCTTTATTTTGTATTAAATATTATTGGTTGTGTAGTTATGTGAGCAGTTAATTACAAGTTGTAGAGATGAAATTAAGAATACATTGTCTTTGTATCTTTACAGTGGCGATTGGGACAGGCTGGCGTTTCCTGCTGCACGACGCTGGCCACGGTCTCCTTTCACCGGCAAACAGCTGAGAGTCTGCTTTCCACCAGAATCCCCCAACAGGAGGTATGTCCAATGTACTTTTGAAAGTTTTATAGTGTGTAGACACAGTGATGTGGTAGTCAGTAACAGTTTTAAGGTTATTTTTAGTCGGTCAGGCAGGTGTGTAAATGTAGTGCAGCAGCCTATTCATATTAAATGTGCCCATTAACCAGGCCTCAGCCAGCATCGTCATCACCATTAGCATATGAACTGGCATGAGCAGAGCAGGATAATGTTGTTTGGGAAGTTGTTTAGAAAGAAAAGCATGGTTTGGGTTTCACATTTTCAGCAGATGCAAACACATTGTACATTAATTGTTATAAAACAAAATATCAATAGATTATTAGTAAATTGTAAAGTGAAATGGAAACAAAGTGTTAATATTACCACACTTCAGTGTTAATAAATGCTGTTTTGCAGTTGGTCCTGGTGATCGGGGATTCCCATCTCAGATCACCATCGTGGAGAGAGATGTGTGCATCCGAGGAGATGGTTCCTGTCAGCTTTGCCTTCATCCATGCAAGTCCTGGCGGCACCCGCGGAATCGGAAGTCCATCCACCGGGACGTCCAGGACTTCCACTGTCAGACCAACGCGTTGTCAAAAACTGCGTGGTGCTGGCTACGGGCAAACGACTCTTCAACCAGGGGCCCAGGACAGTGGATGCGGGCACACAAGAACTCACTTCCAGACATCTTCTGTCTACTGTGAAACGTCTTTGTCCAAAGGTATGCACTCCTGTCATATTTGTTATCACCAAAACACACTGTCACTGAAATAGTTTGTGAACTAAAGTTTTGTATTTTTGTAGACATGTGTGTATGGTGGACTTCCCTGCTCGTCACGGGGTCAGTCAGTGAGACCTGGCAGAACCTCTTTCGTGAAGCAATACAAGGCGTGCCAGCAGCAGAGGCAGAACGGTAAGAAACACAGTACTGTGCTTGAGCCGTGAAAGAGTCAAATTGGAAGAGTATATTATAAAGTGTATTATGTATGTTTTGTAGGGGCTTTTGCAGTATGTCTCCTGTGGGGACCGCTTTCCCTATGAAGAACCCTCCGTTTGTGGGCTAAGGATGGTGTAAGTAATACAAATACTTGGTGTGTGTGTTGACATAATGTACATGTTTGTGACAGGAGCAGTGTTAAATAATTCAAGTTATTTTGTCTATGCAGATTCACCTGAGGGTACCAGAAGGAATGGAGATCCCTTGTCTGATTTGATCTCTAAGCCCATCAGGAAATCTGTCTGAGAGCACCGTGGATTCTGCCCACCCAGCAGCCACAAGACACCTGCTGCCCCGTGTGTGAAGCCCCCTGCCGAAGACCCCAGATGTGTTGTGAGCCATGTCCCAACATCCACAGAGCAGTAGTCCATGTCTATCTACTACTCCAGAGGACGGACTCGAGGGCTGGGGGAAGGAGACTTAGAAAGTTAAAAAAAAGTAAAATATAAAATATATGCTGTGTTATATATGTTGTGGCCAATTCCTTATGTTAAGGGTGCTAATGACTTTATATTTTCAGAAGGGTCTACAGTCCACTGCCACCCAGCACAAGAAATGTTCCCCGGGGTAGACAGGTTAGAAAAATGTTAACCTCATTTATTCAATTTATCAATTAATATTTAGGTTTCAAACATCCACACTCAAACCAGTATTTTTCCAGGTCACCAAGTCTGTCTGCTATTCCTCCCCGTGTCTGCTGCCGCTTTGCTGCATTGGTCCTGCACCACAGAAGACTCTTGCCGCCCCCAACAACCCAACTACCCTGGCAACAAAGAAGGTAAACAAAACACACATGCACTTATTGTTTCATGAATGTGTTGTTTTACATATATGGTTTTTTGATTGTGAATCTAAAACATCAAATGTGTTATTTTCAATATAGGTGAGTCAAGCAAGGACTTGCCGTCTGCGAAGCAACGAATTCAGCCAAAGAGAGAGGTATGGCGCACAAGAGCATTTTATTTACGTGCATTTGAAAACGAAATCGAAAAGTGTTTGATAATAACTACGAATATCTATTTGTTTCTTAGGTGAGGATGCAGCCACAGTACAGAGGACAGTTGAGCTTCAACATCAAGCTGGCAACCGCGGTTGTGCTGAAGAAGTTAGATATAAATATTGACTTCATATTTTGGATATAAACTACCAGAATAGAAGGATGTTCAGGATTTGTCTAACCTGGTATTGTGTGTTTTTTAGCTGAAGACAACAGCTATCAAACAGCATCCCACAGAAATACAGCAGGTTTGTTAATTCATTTCCAAAACATGACATGGGGTGGGGTGTGTGGATGTATATTTAAATGATTGGACATCTTCTGCTTTTTGGGTGCAGACACTGATGCTGTGTCTGTGTCACCACTCTGTCTCCATAACACAACCCAGTTGCACAGAGACCTGAAGTTGGTCGTGGAAGTGGTATGTTTCAGGCAGCAGAAAGTTGTATATCAAAGCATGTATATTATGTGATTCAGGTTATTTCATAACAATTATCTATTGTGTGTGTAGGTGGAGCCTGATGTGAAAGAGCCCAGGAGGACCTCCCAGTCCAGTTCACAAGAGACGACATGTGCATGTGTGGTTAATAAAGTGCCTATTAAAGAACAGGCCCTGCAATATAATAGTGATGAGACATTATGTAGAATCTGGATGCACTGATGTGCTTTCTGATGAGAGATGGACAGTGTGCTGGAGTGTGGATGACAGGACTTTTTGAGAAATGAACTGGAGAAAATTGTTGAGAATAAATAACTATAAACTATATGTATGTTTTTTGCGTGAAAGATGCAGCTAGAGTTCTGGGGTGAGCGCAAGCTCAAATCAGGCTGCAGACCTGGACGGTGTGCGAAAAAGGTGTGAGAAAAATTGTACTTAATATTTGGATAGAAAAACATAATTAAAGGCTTAAGATTAGTGTGATCAGGTAATGGTCATGGAACACTATCCTATTGTGTGTCAGGTACAGGCTGTATGTGAAAGCGACCCAGGAAACACCTCCAGTCCTGTTCACAGGGGCAGATGTGAGGTGTGTAAATAAGAGTGCTAATACAACAAAATGGGCATTCAATATAATAGTGATTAAACATTATTGTTTACTAATGTTCTGTCTGTGTATGTATGTAAGCTTCGTGTCAGAGTGTGAATGCTACATTTCGTGCCTGCTGAGTGTGTATGAGTGTCTTTTGTAATAGAAAAAGACTGTTTGCAATTAAATGGTAATAACATTGTTGTATTTTGTATGTACCCCAATGGAAGAAGGTCTGCCGTGGAAAGCAAAGTCCCTGGTCATCAGACTGCCAGAGGCTGTCAGTGGAAGAGTAGCAAAGCAAAGGTTGCCCCAAGGATTCCCGGCCATGACCAACCAGCATCTGTCCAACAGCAGCCCTCTGCAGCATGAAGACACGCACAGCTAAGTCTCTCTCACTTCCATAATATTTTGGGTCCTTTCATCAAGCGTGACACAATAGTTTGATATAAAAGTAGATGAGAGGCAGTGCATGGCTATTGCTTTTTGCGGCAATTGTTTAGACACACACACCTGCGGGAGTGCATAAATGGTGTCAGGCAGATCTAACATGGACTTTATTGGAAGGCCCATGATCTGGTACTTACTGAAGAATAAGAAAAGAAGCATGGATTATGCTGAGGGGCCACCTCTTATTGGGATCTTTGATTTTAAAAAAGAGGAGAATTGGCTGTGGCAAGACGTTTTGTTTGGACATTAAGAGTGTTATGGGACGTCCTGCTTTTCTGTCACCATCCCTTTTTGAAAAAAGCATGTTTTACATGTTACTTTTAAGAACTGCCTCTGAGAACAACATCTCGTCTACTGAGAACGCTTGTCTCTTCACCCATGTTCAGGCACTACATTGGCTATTATTGCTAAAAATGGTCAAGTATTGCTATTGTGTGGACTACCATGCACGCAGGAAATCTGGGAATGGTAGATGGTAATGGATTCACGTGTTGTTGGTGTTTTTGAAAGAACATGAGTGAGAGTCTACAACCACAGTAATCCAACTTGCAGCAAGGATTTGGTGTGCCAAATGGTTCAGTTTGAGCTTAATAGGGTGACAGTGCGTGTTATTTGAAAGGTGAGAGTGAATGTGGTGTGTCTGCTTGAGCCTGCTGCTGTGGGGTGTTTTCTGAGAGGGAAGTGAAGAGTGTAGCGGCTGAGCCTGCGATGTGTCGTGTAATTCTGAGA
The DNA here is from genome assembly GCA_019594935.1 of Periophthalmus modestus. Lineage (NCBI taxonomy): Eukaryota > Metazoa > Chordata > Actinopteri > Gobiiformes > Gobiidae > Periophthalmus > Periophthalmus modestus. Next base: position 17,649,495 of record JAIEZT010001373.1, read on the forward strand.
GTGATAGGTGAAGGTGTGTATGCGAGCTGAGCTGTAGTGGTTTTGAGAGTGAATGTGATGTGTCTGCTGAGACTGTAGATGAAGGGGGTTCGTTCTGAGAGGATTGTGGTGGGTCTGCGGATGGGCTGTAGCGCTTAAGTGTTGTGTTTCGAAGAGTTGCGGAAATGTGAGTAGTCTGCTGAGCCTGGAGCTGATGGGTGTGTTTTATGAGACGTGAATGGTGCTGTGTCGCTGAAGGCGGTAGCTGTTAGGAATAACCTGTTAAGGTGTTTGCTGAGAGTGAATGTGGTGTGTCGGCTGAGCACTGTAGCTGTAAGTGTGTTTCGGAGTGAGTGGTGTGTTCTGCTGAGAGCTATGTAGCGTGGTGGTGTTGTTTTCTGAGAAAGGTGAATGTGATGTGTCTTTGGAGCCTGTAGGCTGTGGGTGTGTGTTTCGCATGTAGAAGAGTGGTTGAAGTGATTGTGTAGTGCGGAGCCTGTAGCGAATGAGTGTGGTTATAGAAGGTGAATGTGATGTGTCGGCTGAGCGCTTAGCTGTGGGGGGTGTGCTGTTTCTGAGAGTGAATGTGATGTGTCTGCTGAGGCTGCAGCCTGTTGCGTGTTATTCTGAGAGTGAATGGTTGGTGTGTGACAGAAGCAATCCAGGGTTGAGTTAAACAAGGTGATCTCCTATTGTTCAAGGAACCACATTCGGAAGAGAAGCCAAGGTGTATGGTAAATGACTACAATTGTTGGTGATAGTGAGGGGAAAATACTGTGCAGTTTAACCTGCTGCTCAGAAACGTGTTGCCAGGTATTTGCAGATTTCTCAGTGTGATTTGAAAACTTGCGAATGTAATAAGGAGTTTATGCTTGTTGGTGTGATGCTGGGATGTGTGCCAGTCATAATGAAAGGCATTGTTGCTTGATGGTAACTGTTTTCTTCCGGTGCCGTTTCTCAAGCAATTAGTGGGAGAACGAAAAAACCTCATGAAGAATGGCTAGACGGATGCCAGTGAAAGCACTTAAAAGATAATCCGACAAATATCACTGCCTTTTGAAGAAGACATCAGCATTGAGCTGGGCAGCGTACATCAGACAGAGGCAAAAAGATGTCTTATCGTCAACAATGGGGCAAGCATAGGTGAAATTCAAAGCTACAGCTGGACAGCATTGGCGTTGATATTTTATACCTTCTCTCAAAGGCAATATGGTTAAGATTCAACACTGAAAAAGCAACTGTCTGCGAAGGCATCTACTACAGAATCACGGAGGTGGGTAGTCGGCACTCCAAGGAACATGTCGTTTGTTGTGTTTATTTTACACACAAGGCCAACAACATGATGTTATAAATGTGTCGTTTTGTTGAGCCAGCGGGGGACATATACCATGACAAGGCTATGCAAACGAAGGGGTCTTCAGTTCAATACCTGATGTATTACTATGGTCCAGAATACAAATGATATATAGGAAAGATCATATTTGTCAAAGGTATTTAACGGAAATAATTTGAGGGACAGAAGAACAGAGAATTGTCAAATGGTGAAAATCACAAAGAAGAGAATTATGAGTTGAAAACAAATGAAAAGGCGGTTGTGGAAAAAATACCACAAAAACAAACCCTTTAGGTAATATAAAGCCAAATTGAATAGACCACAGTTCTGAAAATACAAAAACGGACGTGGGGAATCATCGACAGAAAAAGTGATGAAACGGGATACCAGCATAGAGGACAAATACAGAAGCAACCTGGCACATCAAGAGGAAGTGAAATATACAGCTGATGATAATAATCATAGTGACAAGAAAAGGAAGGACAAAAACACATAAATCTGACCTGGAAACATCAAAAAATGAGAAAAAGTGAAAGCATATCAGCCTCTCTCTTAAAGAAAGAATAATATTTCACTCGAAACCTAGACCTGGAACACACCCATTCAAGACAATGTTGACCAAGAATACCAGCAACGGGAAAATACGCAAATAGAATGTGAATTCTGACCAGGAACTCAACAACATTGAGACATCGTGAAAAGACATACAGCTAAAAGGAAAAATCCACAACGTGATGTGGATAATATCAAGCTCCGGAGAAAAAATCAGGAAAGCAACCAGCTATGTAATCAGGAAACTCACTACACAACTCTGGTTCCATCTGATTGCTGACATAATCGTCAAGAGAAAAAAGAACGCAGCCAGCATTAGGATCATAAGGATAAAATACCCACAACCTTGGACTGGACTATCAAGGAGAAAACGAAAGCATCCACGCAAGGAAAAAATAACACCGACTGACATGGAACACCTAAGCGAGAATAGTTTGACAAGAATGATCAGCAAAGACAACATACACAAAAGATCTGGAGATATCATTAGAGAAAAAAGAGAAAGCACTCCCATCAAGGAAAAATAACACAACTGACGGTGGGAACTCCCAACCTGATGGAAGTGATAGAGCATACAGTGGTTTGAGAAGTTACTAGCAAAGATTTGATACACCAAAATAAATCATAATGTGAAAAGTGGTCAAAAAATATAAAAGCACATCATGATCTCAACCAAAAAAATTGAAATCAATAACTACAGCCAAATCCCACAAAGACAGCTCTTTAGCAATTAAAGTCTGGCGTTAAAAAACAATGAAAGAGAAATCAAGGAAAGTGCTAAATGATAGATAATTTTGAATGAAGGAGTTTTTAAAGAAGCCAAATGATGGACCTGAATTTGTTGGCGTGTATGTTTTCCGAGCAATGTTTTAAAGCAGCTGTAGTCATACAAACAAAAGAAACACAAAAACAAAAGCTGCTCAATAAAAGCGGAAAACATGTTCTCTGATGAAATATTGGCAGATGAATGTTCTTC
>JAIEZT010001373.1:17652434-17724934 GCA_019594935.1 Periophthalmus modestus
ATCCAAGAAACTTCTTCTGTTAAGCTCCGATTACTGGTGGACACTGCCTAATATCTATTTCTTTTCTTTGACATGGCATGGCGTGTTGTTTCCTCTGCAGAAAATCCATTTAATGCTTTACTTTGGAAAATTTTTTGGCAAAACAGACAAGTGCATGGCGGATCATCTTCCACATAAGTCAGATAGTGCACCTCTCTTTTAAATAACTACACTACTCAACCTGTAGCTATTGTCACTCCTGTAGAACCTATGGACCTATCAAAACGGAATCAAAACTCAAGAAAGACTTTCTCGAGATACAAAAAAAATCTCTAAAATGCTTTTTTCATTTCTCATAAGCAAAAGTTGAGCCATTTTACTTATAATATTCACAGCCTTGAGTGGTCTTTTGATTAAAGTGGCGTACAGCTGAGTAAGTGGTGAAAGACTTCCTTGAATAAATATACCAACGCTTAATAGCACTGTTGACTTTATGTGAACCCATTTTGCGCTAGTACAGTGAAAAGTTTCAGAAGTCCTTCCATGAAACAATCTTAAAGACACTATACCTGATTTTTACTGTCTTAAAAACGTGAAAAAACAGAACAGTTTGCAGTGGTCTGAAGTTATTCCTCACTTACGTCGGTGTAAACCCTCAGTCGTCCAGGTCTGATCCATAGCAAAGTACGAAGAAGCGGCTTGGATGAGCAGCGAAACTTCTTCACTCTTACAACGATTTGTCCAGTTGATAGATTTAAACTTCGCCTTTTTGCTATTCCTCACGTACCTTATGTAATCTAAGCATTCTAATTATTCACAATGATGAGTTTTGCACCACAGTAATGCTAACAACAAATGCCGCTACAACACTGCTTAATGCTGCAAACAAACTAAACACGCACACACAGACGCATATCTTCTCCATGGAGACGGAGAACTCATGAGTCTGAAGTCGTTGACCTTCCCCACACCAATGGTTAGAGAATGTACCATGTAGACAGGAATGTTCCAATCAGGTGCATTCATGGGGGACAATTTGGAGTTTAAAGGGCCCATATTACGCTATTTTTACGCTGTATATTTAGGCCGAGTTCTTCTCTCAAGCAGTAAACACCGTTCCACCTTGTGATGCCATGTAGAAACGGAGGAAGTGCTCCACTGTGTTTTTAAACTCCCTGCACCTTCACTATAATCGTTTGGATGATTTCAGCCCTGGAATTGCCAATCTCTACTGAACTAAAGGTAAAAGGTAGCTGCTAACTTGAAAACTACCACTACATGACATCACAAGGTAGAACAGAGCATTTTGAGCTTTGGAGATGTACAGACTGATAATAAAGGGTGTGATTGAAACAAAACACAGTTCGAGATATGTTTTTGATTACGTTAAAATCAACACAAGAATCTATTTTGTGTAACATAGGACCTTTAAGTTAAACGCACAACAGTTTCCAAGAATTTCAACTCCAGTTTTTTGGGAATTATTAAATAAAGATTCATACTCTTTCCATACATAAGGAAATTAGAGAGTGGAATGAAAAAAAAATTGCAAATAAATCATAATAAAACAGCTAATATTTGATTTTTTATTGAAAAGTTTACAACCGAAATTAATGTGAAATTGAGAGTTTAATATTTGCAATGTGACTTTGAGAAAACACAAAACTTTTTTTTTTTATTATTCGGCTATGAAAAACTTTATAATTAGATGCAGACACCACACAGTAGACATATTTTAACCTCAAGAGCACACACATTTTTGCTCATTTATATGGGAAAAAACTTTGGCGCAGGGCCTTTAACATAATGAGAAATGGATAGTTAGTAACCAGAGTAGCCCTGACGCTCATCAGAACTGAAAAAGCTTGACAGAATTCAAGCTTTCTTCTCTATATGGATCCTGGGTGGAAAGCGGAGGGATTACACAGACGTAATCTTATACATTTTACATTTTATACTGGACACGTCAAGCCAACAGAAGATTACTAGTTGGATATAAAAACACAATATTGTCCACATAAATCCCAGTTATGGAGGGCTTACATAAATCTACTCAATCTATATAATAACAATTGATTCGTTCATTGATTCAGTACATACATTCGGCTGCACTGCTCTCTTGGCATCTCCGAACCTCCCACTGAAATCTGCAGTAATTTTGAAATACTCAGAAGAGAAAACGCACCACAGCAAAGGAAATCACATCTATTATTTATTCATCAGGGTTTTATTTAAAATAGCATTACCCATAAGGTTAATTATCACAATAAAATACATTTTTATAATCGTCAGAGTTCACGACTTTGATTAGCACAACAAGAATTCTCATCATTTTGTTGTTATGACGTTATGACAAATGGCTTGTGACAGTGTGCTGGCTCTACTCGTTATGTTAACACCCACTGATCCTCTATTAAAATCACACTTCAGCACTGACGTAGCTTTATAATTCACCGACTTTACAGCAGACAATAACGTCTCGGATCATAAATCAAGACGGTGGGCTGCAGCTGTTTTGCCCAGCGCGGTGATAATGATTTATATTCTGACAGAGCAGAGAGGAGAGGTAGAAATAATATTAAAAACGCTGGTCATTGGTGCTTCATTTGGGAATGCGGTTGTGTGATTCAATACTGTCAGTAACTGTTGAAATGATATGACAGCACAGGACTAAACAGATGTTGTGCACTCATAAGGAAATTAGAAGCTGGCATTGTGTGGTAAAGTGGTTTCAATAAGTGATAATGATCCTGTAATAGTTACATATAAGCTGTGGTGGAACATAATGAAAGAAAAGTGGTAAAGTACTGTACTTAAATAGAAATTTTAGGTATCTGTACTTTACTTTAAAATCTACTTAAGTAAATACTTTTTACTTTTGCTTTACTAAATTTGAGAGCAGGGATCTGTACTTTCTACTCCGCTGCACTCCTCACTTACTTTATGTAATCTAAGCTTTCTAAAATAACAGTACTGAAAAGTAAAAGTATTTTTATTATAGTTTGAGACCTGCTGAAAAGGCAGAGGGGGTTATTTTTATCAAGTTCATAAATAAGCAAATAATAATATACAAATAAAAACAGCTAGATAGACATTTCAACACAGATCTTTATCAAAATCATTACATTTGAAGCCTTGTTAGAAGTCAAAATTTGTACAAAGTAATTTAACTTTTTACTCTGGAAGTACAATTTTAACTGGGTACTTTAATCATTTTACATAACTTTTTGTTATTTGCTCCAGCATGTGTATTTTTACATAAATAGCAAAATTGAGTACTTCTTCCACCGCTGCATGGAAGAAGTACTGATCAAAAATATATCTTGCCTCTATATTGTCTGTTAACAATGTTCTTTGAGAAGCTTCAAAATGCAATGTTTGTCATATATTTTTAGATGTTTTTGTGTTTTTTATACAAATCTCTGGACAGGGGGGCCACTGTGAATATAAGCATCTCGTATTTATTGTCCATAAAACACAAAGAGAGGAACACACAACACGCAGAAATGGGAAAGCATTTATGGAGCTCAACACTTCAAAGCCCGCTGAGTTTCTGGAAGTCATTTTCACATATTTGTTTTCTCCCATAAACTTTTTGATAAATTTAAATATTAAGAGTTTAAATGCACGACCGAAGCTAACAAGTATTATTGTACTAAAAGCATCATCATCATTACCATCATTAGTTACCACAGGCAACCTCTAGCAAGCTTTTCAACTTTAATCATTGTTATTTCTTTCTAGTCTATGGGGAAAAACAACTGACTATTGCGCTCAATTGGAGCAACTGTGAGTGAAACAGCCTGTCCCTCTTCCTCCAGGTATTCATGGGTTTCTCTTTCCTGTTATGTGTGACATATTGAGATCTTTTCCAATTCAAAAGATAGTCTGTAATATTAAGTTTGAAATACAGATTATTAAATGCTCTGGCAACATTCCTAATTATACATCATTCTGTAACCCACCCCACCCTAACCCCCACCATTTCAGGACTTGACCTGATGAAATGGACTAAGACTTGGGACTCGACTTGGACTGGTTGGCCACTGATTCAGGACTTGACTTGGATTTGTGGGTTACTGACTCGAGACTCGACTGGGACTTGTGGGCCATTGACTGGGGACTCGACTTGGACTGGTTGGCCACTGGTTCAGGACTCGACTGGGACTGGTTGGCCACTGGTTCAGGACTCGACTGGGACTTGTGGGCCACTGACTTGGGACTGAACTTGGACTGGTTGGCCACTGGTTCAGGACTCGACTTGGATTTGTGGGTTACTGACTCGAGACTCGACTTGGACTTGTGGGCCATTGACTGGGGACTCGACTTGGACTGGTTGGCCACTGGTTCAGGACTCGACTGGGACTTGTGGGCCACTGACTTGGGACTGAACTTGGACTGGTTGGCCACTGATTCAGGACTCGACTTGGATTTGTGGGCCACTGACTTGGGACTCGACTGGGACTTGTGGGTCATTTAATGGGGGCTTGACTTGGACTGGTTGGCAATTGACAGGGGACTTGACTTGCACTTGTGGGCCATTGATTCGGGACTCGACTTGGACATGTAGGCTACTGACTGGGCACTCGACTCGGCATTGTGGATCACTGACTTATGACTCGACTTGGACTTTCCTATCTTTAATTTGGGACTTGACTCTTGACTTGAGGTGACCTGAGACTTACTCGATATTTGCAAAACAACGACACGGTCCCACCTTTACAACCAACATAAACATCAGGCATTAACAGGAAAATTACTTAACAAATGTGTCCATTGCTTTTCTTCATTAGGATCAAATGATGAGTTGTTCCGGTGGGAATGAAAACCAGAATAAACGTGCTGTCAGTCACCGTTTGCCCTCGGAGCACAGAGAGAACATGGCACACACACTCATGCCTCCCTCATTATTAGTATTGGTTTGTGGAGACTGCACCTGACACATGAGAGACACGGGCCGTCTGCGAGGCTCGTCCCGGGAGAGGACTCTGACAGGTGCTGACAGGTGCTGACAGGACCGGCAGATCACTCACCCTCAGCGTCTGACAGGACAGGCGAGGAGAGGAGCCATATACAGATGAGGCGCAAAAACGACCAACTAAAGAGGCAAATGCATTGGATGTTGGGTCTGGGTTTGAACTAGTGATGGGACTTGTGGCTCTTTTATGGGATCTGAATCTTTTGGATCTGTTTATTTCAAAGAGCTGTTCAAAAACTGGCTCTTTTACTATTTATTTATGTGCAGAAATGTGAGAACTCATTTTATCTACAACCAAATTGGGAAAATCTAAATAAAACGCTGCACTACAGTAAGAATAATAAAAAAAAACTCACTGCGATTATGATGCCAAAAGTGTGTTTTGTGACCAAAGCTCTCACTTGTGTCGTCTGCTCTGCTTCTGTGCTGATTTTTGTGTTAGTTCAGCATTAATTAGAGTAAAAATGTGTAGAAAAAGATTTGGTTCTTTTACAAATGAGGTCTGGTTACAATCATTCGCGTCAAGGAACCGTTCAAAAGAGCTGGCTCGTTCATAAACGTCACATTACTAGTTTGAACTGTTGCATGAGCCTCTGTTATTCACCTTATCCAAGAAGTTACCATGGGCATCACCATCAACATTTGGGTTGTATTATTTTGCATGGGGCTGCCAATCTGGACAGCAAATAAGTTATATATGGACTACAGAGCAATTTTAAAACCTCCCAGAGAATTGGTGAATTGTTGACTTGTTGGTGCTCGAGAACATTGAACATTTGACACAAGTTAGCCTACTTTATATCATATTGTAGCAGCAAAACTTTTCTCAAATTCACTATTTAATTCCTGATTCCTGCTTACCTGGAAGTACCACCAAAAATAATTTAGTTTCATTTACAGCAAAAGTGGGCGAAACAGAGTAAGGTCAATATACAGAACAATAAATAACAATATGGTTTATTGCGATAAAAGGTTAGACAATGATTGCGTGTGGTTAATATATCCACACTTTTAAACTGCAACAGTCTGATTCATTAATTAAATGTAAGCGTTTTTCGATAATCGGGAACGTTTTCAGTATCATTCTATTCCTGCTGTGTAAAATGGAATATAACTGTGTACTCTGGCACAAACTGTTTATTTGAGATGAATAAATATCACATTACAGTATTTGCCTAGAGTTTTGCCTAGTTTTCTTGACAGCTATATAGAGCAAATCAAGTGGCAATTTTGTTTCCCAGTCAATTCACATTTTTGTAATACTAATTTTCCATGTTAAAGCTCAATATCATTAAATGAAGTGTGAAAAATCAAAGCGTTTTCATTATCAGTCATGTGCAGAGAAGTTGTTTATAGGATTCACTGAGGGAAAAAAAAAAAAGTGAATCAACGCTAACAAAAACACCGCTGCTGGTTGATGCTTGAGTCATTGAGTTCATTTCTGAAAACTGTGAATCATGACTTTTTCTTATGGTCGTCAAAAGTTGGCCTCGGGAGTATTATCAAACAAAAGGTGACAGAAGGAGCCAAGTTACACTGTGTTGTTTTAAGGGTTAGTTTTACGGCGCTGGCAGCAGTATCTCATATATAGGCGACGCAAGTGGCACAAGCCCTCCCCACGCCACAGGATTGAATTGGCTGCTCGCCCTGTTTGCGACAAGCACTGGCACGTAAATCAGACACTGCAGAATAACAGACTTTCTGCATCTTTATCCCCCTGATGCAACAGTGAAGTGGAGCTGTGGAAAAACTGGTTAAGATATGGTCCAAAAAGTTCAAAAATCGCTACAGGTGGAGAGCCAAAAAATTTCCAATCAATCCCCGTTTCCACCGCCACAGAGTACATGCCCACCGGTCTACAATTTTATTTTCTTAATCAGTGATAGACCTCAGGATTCGCCGGTGTCTCGAAGTCATTTTGGTACAATTGGGAAAAAAAATCTGTCACATGCTTGGAGTGATGTGATTGCGTTAAGCCATTTTAGATGAATATTGCAATTTAAAATGCCAAAATTATGACATAATGATGAACCATGGGTGTTATAGATTATAGCTACATTAAAGAAGAAAGGCATCCACATAGCACTGAAATGGAGCAAAGTAAGTAAATATATACGTGGATTAGTTATGTAAGATAGTGTTTATAGGAAAACTTTGTCACTGCTTGAGTTTACTCTTTCAAAGCTTAACTATGAACTCTTTCTATACCATTTTATCTGTAGGCAGGATAGGGTGGATATTACAACCCTCCAGTGCAATACTCTACCAGTCATAGCTCTGATTTTAAAACATATTTTACGTATTTATTTACTGTATCTGTGTTTGTCTATTCTAAAACGAACCAGTCCTGTTGAATTTAATTGGATTAGCAACTTGTTACTTACCTTTTGGGAGTTTTTGTATTATCAAAAAATGTAGTGGTGCAAAGCAAAGAAATCAAGCACATGAAAAAATTTTAGAGACATGTGGATTTAAACTGTAGCTTATGGTTTGTATGTTGTATTTTGATTGATGTTTGAGCAATCTTGCATTGATCTCATATACCATATAAAGAAGTGGACGTCACACATAACTTCCGTCTCCAGTCACATGAAGTTCGTCGAAGGTTGGCAGTTACACGGGGCAAATTTAGAATCAAGTTCCATATTTAAAGTTCTGACCATAAGTATCACAGCAATCAAAGAGGCCATCTGGAGCCAGACTGTTCAAGGCAATGTCCGTTCCCGCTCGCACCTCTGGTTTAGCAGGGGGCCGGCGCTTAACAGCAGTGTCAATCAAACCTGTTGCCAATCCTAGCGGGGGCAACCTCAGTAAAGAAGAAAAATATCAGGATCATATAGAGCGGATTAATACAGTCATTTTAAGACTGACATGACAAGCCTGGTAGCAGCAGTTACAGAGAGAGGAGTGACAGTTTTTCAATAGAAAGTGAACTGGAGCCAGAGTCGATGGAGCTGAAAGCACGCCCATGCTCCCTTCACTTCACTGCACCTCAATTAGAAGGTTAGCTATGTCTATTTATATATACAGTATATGATTGACCTGCATTCAAGGCTTAACTGCTTGCTGTTTCCACCTGTTCTCTCTCTATATATATTCCCTATACTTGTCCTTCTGTAGATTAAAGTCCATATCCACAGGCGAATGTACAGAGGACATCATGTGATTTTGCACTATTAGAAGCCCCATATGTTATGCAACCACTCCAAATAGAAGCGCTGAACTCTTAACTTTCTGCAAATTCCAGTTTTGCCCAGCCATGTGTCAGGACTGCAGCCGTTTGTCCCACACTATAAATAACCTAAGGCTTGTGCTGAAACAGTAGATTTTTACCGGGCACAAAGTTTCCATGACAAATGTGGAGTGTGATCGTAATCGGGGCTGGTTTGCTCTGTTCCGGGTCTTTACCAGGAAACTACACCTGAGGGAGGTTGTAAAGCACGGCGCCTCATGTTGGTGCATACACAGCCCTTGTTCTCCATGTATTTTTTTTTTTCTTACTGTCTGGGCTCACAAAAGTATTCATTAGTAAAATATTGCTTTTCCAAGAACCACCAATTGTTCCTAAGGTGTTTTTTTGAACATGTAGTTAGTTTTGTTTCACACAACATCTAGCATATCTACATATATTATCGGCAAAAATAATGTCAAATTTGATTGAATATTTCGATTGCAGTACAATGAAGGTTGTCCATAAAAGTCTCTTTACAAAAAAATAAAAAATAAATTACCAAGGCAATTGATAAGATATTTTAGACTTGTTCTATTATTCTCAGTGTTTTTAGTTTTTTTTTTTTTTGTTTTGTTTTTTTAATCTTATTTAATACACCTCTATATGGGCACCATTAGTTGCATGAAACACATCAAGACGGTACTCAATTTCTTGCCATGTTTGCTGTAGCATAGCCTCATCAATGGTTGCAATTGCATCTTTTGCTTTAGTTCAGTAATATCCCGTATCTTTGTTCGATGCACAATATCTTTAACATAGCCCCATAGAAAGAAATCCACAGGTGTGATATCTGGTGAACGTGGTGGCCACAGAATTTCTTTCCAATCCAACGGTCTGGAAATGTTTGATTGTGGAGCTCACAAACATGCCGACCCCAGTGTGGTGCGGTACAGTCTTGCTGGAAAATGATAGTTGATCCTGCAGTTGTGGTGCCACATACTCACTCAAAAGGTCACGGTAGACCTTTGTAGTAATTGATCCCTTATGGAAGAAAATTGGACCAATAATTCAATTGCACATAATCCCACACAATGTTATTAGAAACTTTTATAACCACTGAGAACAACAGAACACATCTCATTAATATATCTTATCAACTGCATTACTATTCTCTTTTAAAATTGCAAAAAGAGTTTATGGATGCCCTGTATATTTGGCTTTTGAAAATATTGCTATAAAAAAGCTGCCAATGACTTTTTTAAAACACATATTTTGAGCAACATCTGTACCAAACTAGGACAATTACATGTATACCTTGTACAAACAATTATTCACCCTTACACTGACTAAAACGGCCATAGAAACTTGCCAATTTTCAGCTTTGCTGAGTGACTTGACAGTGCATAATCTTGCATATTAAGTCTCCTTTGCAACAGCTCAAAACACTTGGTCCAACTGTGTGATATCATTCCAGTGTCACAAGTCAGAAAGTGCTTGTCCATGTTTTTAAAAATCAACATACATATTATATATGTATATTATATTATATAAACAGATTATTTCCCGATGATTTTAGAGCTCTACTTGTCCCAAGTGCTAACCTACAAACTGTTTCACTCTCACAGAAGACCTACTGTGCTTGTGTCATTGAAAATGACTGTGGTGTCCAATGGGAGCTGACAACACCGTGAACATTATCACATTAAAGCGCCGCGTAACGTTTGGTCCTTCCTATGGATAGCTGCACATCACGTTAGTGAGTAGCAGATTTTTTTTTCATCTGTACCAGAAATATTAAGCGACACTGCCGAATCCTATGTGTGCCACTTATTAAGAAAATAAAATTGAAGAACGAAATAAATACAGAGCAGTGGGTGTATGCCAGTGGCGGTGAAAACAGGGACTGATCGGCAATATGGTGTCTTGAAAATAAGCGATTAAAGAAGGCAGAGACATGCACGAATCACTCCAAAAACAACTTTGAGAGGGTAAATGGGGAAATAACTATAACATGGTTAAAAGTCTCTGAAAAGTTGATTTTGCAGAATAGGTTTCCTTTAAGTCTCCTTCTCAAGAGCTTGAAACAATTGGTCCAATTGTATGACGTCATTCCAATGTTAAATCAACATACTCGAAGCTTAGCTTAAGGGCTAACCAACAAAGTCAAATTTAAAATACTAAGATTAATGTGTAAATAATTGAAAAAAAGCCCGAATGGACCACATAATTTTCAAGGATGAACAAATAACAATATATTGATGTGATAAAAGTTCAAAGTCTGAATACCACTTCACTCTTTATTGGATATACACTAAGACTATCAAATCAACATTAGCAGCACATTATCAGTGCCCACACTTCCCCCAATGGGACAAATAAGTGAGATGTCCAGGAGAGATCATTATCAGTGAGATTCACATTGATCCGCTCTAATTAATGACCTGCTTAAAAGATAGACCTGGAGATTGTCACGGTCCAGCAAGTCCACAACCCCCTCCTCTCCAATTACTTGTCTCATTCAAGTGGAGGGTTCAACATACAGTTCTCTGAAATTGGGAAATGATATAGCGTATATTTAAAAGTCAAAAACATACTTCATGCTGAGGAAAAAAAAAAACATCAACTTTCAAAGCATGATTACAGTCATTAAAGGGATAAAAGGAACATTGTAAGAAAGAAAGGGGAACAGGAAGTCCTCCAAATGTTTGAAAATGTCTCTCAAAATATGAATAAGCTGCATGAATACATAAGCAGCATGAATATATCTCCCAGTAAGTGACTTGGGGCCAGAATAAAAAAATCATTTCAAAATAAAAGTTCTGAAGTCCGTATGAAATAGCTCTAATATTATGAAATAAAAAGCAAGCTAGTTTTGTATTGTTTTTTTTATCCTTATTGTGGTTCTCAAATTTTCAGTGGATTGAAGTAATTACATTTCATACCATTTTGTAACACTCAAAAGAGCGAGTCTTTCGTCCCGTATCTGGAGCAAACCATTTAGCTTCTTTAGCGTTGGTCTTCCTTTAATTATAACCTCCTGCTTCGACCCAAAGTCCAGTTTAGAAAACTTTAATATGTAATCTTCCTCCATTTAAAAAGTAGGGCCAGACATAAAGAAAAAAGTGAACAGATTGCTAAACTTGATTTGCTCACTCTAAATTGTAGTTTGCTGTCACTATTCTGTGGCCCCTATTCTGCAGGAGTTGAAAGAATCCCTGGGCTCTCGAGTGCCCCCTAACATGAGGCAGGGTAACTACGTGCCTCACCCGGCGCCTTTTCACAGCCGCTTAAAGCAGCAGCGTCACTGCTGAGCTACAGCACAGTCAGTCCATGTGAGGCCGGTGCCTCTCCGCACGTCTCTTCTCAGTATTTCAACAGTAAATGTAAAAATTCAGCGATTTTGAATAAAAATAATTAAAATTGCAAAGTTAAATAGAAAATAACTTTTATAGTACAAATCATTGGATTTTTCATTTATTTTTTTCTACAGCTGAGGCCGTGCCTCACCTGTAGCCTGCCTCACCTACATATAGTGTATATTTTAAAAGTCAAAAACATACTTCATGCCGAGCGAAAAAACATCAACTTTCAAAACATAATTACGTAATAACAATCATTAATAGGATAAGAAGAACATTGTAAGAAAGAAAGGTTAACAGGAAGTCCTCCAAATCTTTGAACATGTCTCTCAAAATATGAATAAGCAGCATGAATATTTGAGCAGCATGAATATTTGAGCAGCATGAATAGTGAAATGTATTTTCTAGCAGTGCAGCACTACATCAAACTGGTACAGTGTGTTGATTTACTAATGCTAAGGTAAATAATACGTGCCCACCAGTGGATATGGAACACATGGGGGATCATCAAGATGCTATACAGACCAGTGGGGGCTTACAAGGACGTGTGGATAATAAGATAGCAGCTTTGTTCTGGTCATTTAGGGTAAGGCATCATTTCTCAGCTGTAGCCCCGCTCACTAAGGCATAGGTGTCAAACTCTGGCCCGCGGGCCAAATTTGGCCCGTAGTGTAATTATATTTGGCCTGCGAGGCAATTTCAAATGAATATTAGAACTGGCCCGCCAGTATTGTACGGTGGCAGCGCTGTAACACCGCATTCACCGCTTATACTACAAATCCCCCCCTCCTCTGTGTCAGTAGCGTCTATGCAGACCGCAGGACGCAGCAGGTCAGCAGCCCGCAGGTGTTTTACACGCACCAATACTACATTTCATTATTCATCAGCGTCATTAGCATAACAGTAAAAGTCAACTTTCAGATACACATCAAAAATGGCAAAACGAAAGGTGGACAGTGAGAAATGGGGGTTTGAAACAAGGTGGGAGTCGGATTAAATATGTTCACGGAGGAGGCTGGAAAACCTGTGTGTCTGTGTGGAGAAAGTGTGGCGGTAATGAAAGAGTAGAATCTGAGACGGCATCATGAAAATAAACACGCGGACAAAGACAAGAATATGGACATGGAACAAAGGCTACAGAAGGTGGAAGAATTAAAACGAGGTCTTAAATCTGTCTGAGCATGACAGAGGAGTTTTTGGCGTTACGTCCTATGCGTGGCACAACTACAGCACATGATCTGTATGAAGAGGTGTCAACATGTGGAAATGAGATGGAGCTGCCTCGGGAAAAAACTCGTGGGTTTGACAACAGACGGAGCACCTGCGATGTGTGGACAGAGGAGTGGACTGAAGGACACGGGAGTGGACCGGAGGACACGGGAGCAGACCGAAGGACATGGGAGTGGACTGGTGGCGAGGACACGGGAGAAGATCAGGAGGAAAATGTCACAGGTGAGCTGACAGCTTCTCATTGTATCATACACCAGGAGTCGATGGCCGTGTCCCAATTTGCCCTAAAATGCGCATTCGGGCGGTACTTCGACCCGCACCTCGAACAGAACATCGAGCGGTGCATTTGGCGAAATGGGACACGGCATTTGTGTGGTAAAGCCTTGAAAATGGAACATGTCCTGAGACCATCACGCTGCAGTTAACTTTATCAGAGCCATAGGTTTAAATTATCGCCAGTTCAAAACATTTCTGAGCGAATTAAACGGAGCTGGTGATTTGCCCTGTCACACTGAGGTGCGATGGATAAACCAGGGAAAGGTGCTGCTGATGTTTGAGCTGCGTGAGGAGATTTGTCTGGTCTTGGAAAGCAAAGGGAAAGACACAACACAAATCTGAGACGAAACGTTTGTGTGTGAAATGTGTTTTCTGTGACATGACGAGTCTGAATGTGATGAACCTGCAGCTGCAGGTCGGGGTCGTGTCTCTGAGATGTGCAGGACAGTGAAGGAGTTTAAAACCAAACTGACTCTGTGGGAGGCACAGAAAGTGTTTTTCTCTCATTCATAGTTTTGCACTTTATTTTATTGTATTTCAATCCAAATATGTTTTAAAAACATTTCGGTTGAGTGACTGATAGAAAATAGTTGATATTATTTATTTCTTTGAAGTAAATTGATCCTACTTTTGTCATTTCCCTGAGAAAAAAAATACTGATGGTGCCTTGAATAATCTCACTTCATTCATTTAATGTGCATGTTATGGGGATTTTTATATAAAGGAAGTTTGTCTTTTGTGCCTGTTGAAAATAAAAAAATAAAAAAATACTGACAGAGCCATAAGAAAATATTGCTTCATTTATCCGATCATATAGTAATATATTTGTTAGGTTTTCAGTAGGTTCAATTAGGTTCACTAGAACCTAATTGAATGTGCGGTCATTTAAATTTTTTCAATGAATATTCGATAAGTCCGGCCCTCGGCTTGTAGCAAGTTTTTTTCATGTGGCCCCCTGTCAATTTGAGTTTGACACCCCTGCACTAAGGAATGTGTGACCCCCAATCTGAGAGGGTTGTAAAACACTCAACTTGTTCAACTTGCCCAAAGTTCCTTAATGTGTAACTCCATGCAAACCAGAAGAGGACATGCCTCACACACACACACACACACACACACACACACTGAGAGACACTATAAAATCTGTCGACATGCACGTCTCAGGACTCTCTTCTATCGTTTCCGGAGAGTCTGTTTGCTTCATTGTTCACTTTACCTGTGTGGAACTCATTAAGCTCTTCTGACTTTATGTTTCAGACTCTTGGTCCTCTTTGACGCTTACACTAGAAACGAACATTCTTACAATACATAAAGCAATAATGTTATCTGCCACTATTATGAATGTTGTGATGTCACCTCAAGTCCACCAATAACACAGCTGTAGAACTTGGTTTAGTGTTGTTTCATCTCAGAATTTTCAGTTAGGGAAATATTAAACAAATGGAGATTTTAAGATGTAGAGGTTAAGTCATTTTTGTTTTGTTTTTTCTTTTGGTTTTTCAGTTTTAAACAAAGCTCAGGTGCACAGATTTTGCCAGTTTGACATTCTGAGAAAAGAAAAAAATAAACATATATATAAAGATACAGAGGTAAGAAATTCACTGAGGCACGGGCACAGTTCCAATCCAATTTGTTTTCTTGTCAGCAGCTTATTTTTTGCTTTTGCTTTTTTGCTAATGCATCTATGAATGCTTTTGATGTCAATCCCAAGCTCCGCAGTGTCAGAAAAACACCCAATATATGACTTGAAAAAGGTGCACTCTGAAACATTATCCATGGAGATGTAATTGCTTTGCTTAAACACGTCAATCTCTGTGAAGTTAAGCAGGTGACACCACTACAGAGATCTGTGGAGAGGCAACACACTGTGAAACATTTCAGGCAAAGCAAAGCAGTATGTTCATGGAGAGAAGCAGGTGGCATACCTTTCACCAGAAAAAAAAGTTACATTATGGATCTTTAATTGCAAGCTCAGCGTTAATAATGAATGAGCTCAGTGAATCAGTTTGACAGTTTTTGCAGGGTTTATTCACTGCACCTAGGCCCATCTCTCTCCTCTTTGTCTCACCTGTTTTTATGTGTGTGGAGGTATGTCCCATCTCTTCTTTGGAGGCCTTCCATCTCCTCCTCACACTTACATGCTCCATTTCACCCAACTTATTTTCACAGTTTGGCAGTGAAGCCCAAGTGCCAATATATCTGCACAAAAAAACTTTCTTTTATAAGTTTCTTTGTTTTCCGTAGGAGGGTTAAAGGTTTTGTGCAGTCAGTCTCCAACAAAAAGAACATCAAATTGTGCTAGCGCCATATGTGGTTTGATCACAGTAAGAACATAACAGCACATCTGTTACATCGAGCTTGTCAGTCTTTTCTGTTACACCTCACTTCTGCGCATATTGCTCACACAGCAGGTGATGTGTTGGACCAGTGTTCTTGCGGCGTGCAACTCAGATGAACTCAAGATATCCCAACCTAAACTCAAATGGAGCGGTGCTGTGGTCTTGTGGTCACAGGCTATGAAAGCTGCACCAGCCAGACCACCATAATATCACTCCACACCATTTAAATAGGGAAAAAGCCAACGGGGAGTTTTTGGAGTCCAGTGAAAAGAGATTCCCACTGGACTTAATCTGTTGCTCGACAGCACCTCCAATGTGCTCTGAGGACCATTTGAACTGCACTCATTACTCATTATATGCTGTAGAATTTTTGGAAATAAACCAGAGTGTTGTTTTTTTTGTTTTTTTCTCCAGATTAGTAACAAAATGAGAGGCTTAGCGCTGATTAGGGGAGGAAAGGTGGTGGTTTAAGATGGTTACAGAGAGTTAAGTGAGACACAGAAACCCCTGGTGCATAGAGAGACAGGAGAGCAGTTGCTGTTTTCTATGCCTCTACAGTGGCTCTCGTCCATCTCCACTTCTTCTGTCGGTCACAGAGCAGAGACATGACTATACTCACCGCACAAGTGCAAAAATCATTTGTTTTAAACTGCATGCAAATTTCACAAGTTTCAATTATAGCGCAGGATTAGGCGACGGCGTACGCTCATGGGCAATAATGTTTATTTGCTGTATGTCAGTGTTTTGTGGGCATTGGCCAAATTAAAGTTGTTCTTTGTGGGAGGGTTATGTGGCTTACTATCTATCCTCACCTGAACCCAAATGAAGCTGTGCCCATCCGCTAAAAACAAAGGTTCCCATGAGTATTCGGACTCTCATAGTCACCAGTCTGAACAGATTTGAGCCTGACTTGATAAACATTTTCACACACACAGAAGCAGCAGATGTAATAACCTGCATAACCTCATTTGCATGTGTTTTATTAAACAGGCCTTTCCTAGACGTCTCTTCTTCCTCCTCCTCTTCCTCAGTGTCTGAACGTGAGAAATAGAGTCAAGCTGTGAGTTCCAATCGCACATCATCACCTCAAGTTATTAAACGGCACCTAATACGCCCATTCAGATGACAGGATAAACAAAGGAACTAGGGGTTTAGGTAATGAAATGTGTCCTCTGCATTTAACCTATCCTTTAGTGCCTCTGGGGCGACCTGTGCAAAACCCAGAGAACCAGATCTAGGTTTGTTTGACATATACAAGGACAAATACGAATATTAATTGCAAAAATAAATACACATATTGCTAATTAGACTTTCTTTCAAGATAAACAATATAGACTTTAGTAATGAAAGCTTTCGTTTATACGCACATAGCATCACTTCATGCCTTTCAACCTACCATCTGTACTTAGACTGACCGACCCAGCCCTTGTATTCTCACATACCACCACTAGATGCTGTCTGTGTTACTGCAGTCTGATGGTGTGCCAGCTCTGGCTAGACAGAAGAAGACCAGAAAGCACAGAAGAGCCTGAACAAAGGCCAGGGCTTTATCTGAAATTGGCTAAAAATAACTCCTTCCTTGTCCTTCCTTCCTTTCTTCTCCTTTGTCTTAACCTTTGAGACCAACATCATAAGGTCAACAATAAGGACCAGGGAGAAGTAAGGAACCGTGAGGAGAAGGAGATCACGCTGCTTTTCCAAATCCTCTTAACCAGCAGTGGGATCAAAAGCTGTTCAGTAAAAACACCCAGAAAATGGACAGTGACAAAAAAAAAAAAAAAAAAAATCGTTTTATATAGTGGATGTAAACTTCTGATGTTCTGTACATGAGTGAAATGACTGCTGTTAAATAAAGAGCTGCACTAAACTGTGTGATCTCTGAAAAGTTTAACATGAACCACCTCCAATGTGATCTAAACACAAATGCAGAGCAGGTTATAATGCATCATCAGCAGTGCATATTCCTCTGTCACAGACAGAACAACTATATTACACTAAAAGCCTATATCCCACTGAATCCTGTCCTTTAGTCTGACAACAGCTGATGCATCAATGGCACAAGGAGCATGCTGTTCTTACAGGCTTATAGTTTATGCAAATGAGCCATGTTTTAAGTTTATTTTCTGTAAAACACAAACAAATATGCAGAAATCTGCTTTAGTGCATTATAACATCGAACGAGCTGATGTGGCTCTATAGTTACGCTTAATATGTTGTAAAGTTGAGTTTATGTAGAAGATTTCCATTAATAATCTCCTGGAGTGTACATAAACTTGTAAATTAGTATTTGCAAACTTTCAGTTTGAGCTGCACAGTGAATT
Source organism: Periophthalmus modestus (assembly GCA_019594935.1). Taxonomy (NCBI): domain Eukaryota; kingdom Metazoa; phylum Chordata; class Actinopteri; order Gobiiformes; family Gobiidae; genus Periophthalmus; species Periophthalmus modestus. The sequence goes on from JAIEZT010001373.1 coordinate 17,670,089, forward strand.
GTGTCTTGTCTTATTGTCTTACTCCTTCCTAACCTCACTGAGCAATTTGGATGGACCTTGTCATGGCTGACATTGATGCACGTCCGGGTCAACAATGAATCATCACAGTGTGTTCCCTGCACCACACTTTTGTGCTCACTGCTCAGAAAAAAAATCAAACAAAAAAAACAACGTTTTTTTTATGAAGCTATGGAGGTTCTGTTTTCCCCAGGCTTATTGATGGATTTAGTCTGAGTTTGGCCATTTCTCATGAGAACTTTGTGAATATTTTTGACAAGGCCACAGGCTGCAGTGGGATTCACTCTAACTTTAAATACACTTGGGCTCCATCTCAGTGGTACAGTACAGGTACAGTATGCCTCTCTCTGGGGAGCTAACAGGAGACATAACGTCAACATACATGCACATCAACATACAACTGAAAAGACTATCCAGGGTAACTCTAAAATGCATCTAGCTGTCTTACAAAATAAAATAAAAATGAATGAGGATTGTGGCCTGCTTGCTTTGGTTTTTATACGTGGCCCATCATAGCCAAACTGAAATAAAAGATTTGAATTTTAATATTTCTGATAAAGTGGAAAATCTCCATAGCTTTCATTTTTATCATTAACGTGGATAATAAATGCCCACAAATACTCTCTGGATACATTGATAAATAATGAAATGGTTAAATGATCTGTAAAAGTGTGTGTGCATGTATAGACACGTGTCTCCTCTCCTGTGTTCGCCTTGCACTAAAAACACTTGTGTATTCCTCTGGAGGGTAAATGCTTCACTGAGGGGAGATGTAATCTTTATCTGCGATTGTCATGGATGATGTGCTTGAAAATGTCAATTTGCCCTCTTCTTCATCAAGATAAACAGGGCTCACCCTGACGCTAATGGCTCCATTTCGTGCAGCAATCAGAAGGATTTCATGGACAAACAGATGTATATCAAACATTGGACCTGTGTTAACTGATAGTATTATCTCAAATTAATTTAGGTTTAAGCTGTAGGAAATGTGTCCTGAGCTTCTGCTCTCATTATGGATGCAATTTTTTTTTTTTTCTATTCCATGTATACAAACATATAAAAATATATTACTCATTCTCCTTAGATAAGAGGTAAATATCAAATCAAGTCATTATCCAACTAGAAAGCAACTCCTCACTTTAAGTTGTCAAGAGCATCAGACTGGGGGGTAAAGCATACTGTTTACCAAAGGCCCAACGCAGAGAGGGGCCCCCCATAAAGCATCCAATTTTCATTAGACAACATGCAGTGTGGGCCCACCATGATGATTTGTACCCAGGGCTCAGAATTTGTTGCTACACCCCTGTAAGTGACCAGATACTACGACAAAAAAAAACTGTTTGTAATTTTCTTTAATGTATTGCGTCCTAATGGTATTGCAGATTCACTATCATCATTTTAATATTTTGTTTTTGCATCATTAATTGTTAACATGCAGTGACAATTTGTCATGTCAAAAACTTTATTGAGAGACTATATATATATATATATATATATATATATATATATATATATATATATATATATATATATATATGAGCAAAAGAAATGAAGTGTTAATCAGTGTCGTTTACACTTTCATATTTTACTTGAATATCTTATAAAAACAGAAGCAGTAAAGAATATTATGCCAGCAGAGTAATGTTCACTCAAGAGTAATTGAATTGTTACAGTTTATTAAAAGGGTTAATAGTCTCAACATCACCCGCCACTGCTTGAGACAAACATTGTTAATCTACTTCAAAGAAAAACACACCTAGATCTGTTTTTTTTTTAAATTTGTTTTTTTTTACGATTCTACCCCGACTGTGGAGACTGAAGTATTGACTGAGATTAAAGATGGAAGAGAAAGTCTAGATATTCCCAACCTGCAATTTCTCTCACTTCTCATCCGGAAAAACTCTCTATTAGCACTGTCTTCTAAGTTTGTAGCCAAGCTTTTTGATCCGGCATTAGCATTCAAGGGCTGACGCTAACGCTGGTCAAAGGTCTTCACCTGAACAGCATGACTAATTCAGGAAGGCTGTGATTTGCACTCACCACAGTTAATACCTCCAGTCAATTTGCTACAGATAGGAGCTGATCTACATTTGATCTACACAGCCCAGGGCCCTGAGGATGTGACACTCCCAGCACTTTGGCATTCACCGCTCAGTAATCATCTCCTTCTGTAATAATTGACCCGGGACTCCATTAAAAGACTTGGGGAAGTGAAAGGACACATTTTGCCAAAGGGACAGATTAGACAGTCAAAAAAAAAAAAAAAAAGGTGAGGATTATAATCATTTTGTAAATCTTGGAAAAATGGAAAGTTGGAAGGTGTCGCAGTGGGTTTAGCGTCTTTTAGCAAACACCAGCTAAAAAGAGGGATTCTGTTTCAAACTTTATTGAGTGTTACTGAGCAAGACTCCTCATCATCCACACTCTCCTCATTGGTTATTAATGCTTCTATCTAGATTTACTGACAAAATAGCCAAATATAAACACCAGGAACGTGTAGCAGAGATTAATACGAACATTTTAAGACCAAAATGACGAGCCTGACAGCAACAATTACGCAGAGAGGGGCGGACAGCTTTTAAGTATTTTTTTTGTTTTAAAAAGACATTTCATTTCATTGATGTATTTAGCTAAAATAGATCAAAAACCATGCATTCTCTCATTCACACCTAAAAGTGATTAAATGAAGCTTCAGACGTTCATAAGACAATTACAGGCCTACACAGCAGCACACAATAGTCCAAAATGAGTGTGCAGTGGTCCAAAATGCACTCTTAATGTGGACCTACTGTGCACACGGTACTGAAAGCAGGGCAAAAAGGAGAAGCTCATGCCTATCCTGTAGCAGTAAATTAGAAATTGAGAGTTTTAACTGATATGAGTTTAGTGAGCACAGAAATACCTACCTGTAGCACTTCTGAGGCATGACTCAGCACCAGAGGCACTGAGATGATCCAAGCAGCAATTATGCACAGGCAAAACCCAAACAAAGACGGTTTAATGTCATTTCATAATTATAGATGAAGTGATTCCTCACCAGGGTTATCAAATGAACTAACACACGCACAGGGAGTAACCCACAAAGTGTGTGCAGAGCCAAAAACGCCAGCAAGCGTTTCTAGCACAATTATGTGGTTAGCTCCCGTGGCAATGAATGAATGAACAAAGCGTGGAGTCACTACTTCTCACCAAACATGAACAAACAGAAAGTTTTGTCACCAGGCGTAAGGCCATTGAGGAGGGGACTCATGTTGTTTGCAGCGGTATGATTAAGCAAACAAACTTTTCACGCTGGCGTCTCTGCTTCACACCAGCCTACTTGGCGCGCTGACGTCAGAGGTGAGAGCAAAGAGCAAAGAGATGTGGGTGGAGCAGGGCAGGAGGCAGATGGAGCAGCCGCTGAGGAGGAGAACTGTCAGTGCGAACATGTGGAGAGTTCTGAGGCAACCACCGGGTAAACTCACACAGAGGACAGAGGTCGTCCAAGCTTCAACTGTAGGTGTCATTCAAATGTGGACACTTGAAAGACACGAGGCAAAGCAAATTTATTTGTACAGCACAATTCGCCCACAAAGTATTTCAAAGTGCTTTACAGAATAAGAAAGACATTAAAAACATAAAACAAACAAATCAAAACATAAATAATCATCATAAAAATAACATTAAAAGAGAAGAGTGCAACATAAAAACCTTTCAGTCATATGCACAGCTAAACAGAACTGTTTTAAGCCTGGATTTAAACGTTGTCAAAGTCGAAGCCCGTCTCACATCTTCAGGACGACTGTTCCGGGTTTTAGCTGCATAAAACTGAAACACTGATTCACCGTGTTTAGTCCTAACTCTGGGCACCAGCAGGAGGCCGGTCCCTGAAGTCCTCAGAGTGTGAGATGGTTCATATGGCACAAACATGTCAGAGATGTACTTTAGTGCATGGAGAGACTTGTTCACAAGCAGAGCTGCTTTAAAGTCTGTTCTCTGAGCCGCAGGAGCCAGTGCAGAGACCTGAGCACAGGACTTATGTGCTCGTACTTCCTGGTTCTGGTCAGGACCTGAACAGCTGTGTTCTGGATGTACTGCAGCTGTCTTAAGGCCTGTTTGGAGAGGTCAGTGAGCAGGATGTTACTGTAGACCGTTACTGTAGACAACCAACTGGATAAGTCACAACAGAATACAAACAGCTACTAGATTGTAATGAGGAACACTAAAGCTTAGCAATCTATTGAAAAAAAATCTCGCAGTTGTTATTTTGGAGATATGCAACATTTAAAAATATATCAAAGGGATTGCAGTTATTTAACGCTGACAAGGCTATAAGTGTGACAGAAAGTGGAGCCCAGCAGTGATCGGTAGATGGTGAAATACACACTGGAAATCCTATGTTTTGATCAATGATAACTACCTTATTTACACATTTGACACGGTTTGTGGTTAAATGTATGTTTTTGGGAGGTAATTGTCTCTTGTTGGATGAAAAACAAAGCTAAAACTCAGGTGTGAAGTTGTCAGCTGCGAAGTCGAGTTTACACGGTGCACTGTTAAAATCATTGAGAGTGCAGGCAAAAAAAGGAAAGAGTTTTGTTGAGTTTTTCAAAATAACATGTTACTCATATAAGCACCTCCTACATAGTACTAGTCCTCTCCCAGTGCAGTGTCCAATAATGAAGCATGTGAAATGGGAGCAGCGCTTTTATCAGTGCTATTAATTTGACCTGACTATTTATATTTCTGCGATCACAGCATTGCATACAAAACAGATCAGGAAAATCAGTTTCTTTTTACATGCATTTGGTTAAACAGCATCTGGTGGACTGCATGATTACACACCTCAGCCCGTGCATTATTTATGCCACCTTTAAAAATCCATTAAGAGTCATTTGGTCGGCACTAAAACCTGTCATTATGGATTGACTTTACTGTAATTGCTACGTTAAGAGCCGAAAGATTTCCTGTAGAATGATTAAAGATGTGTAGGTAGGGTGCAGAGCAGCAGGCAGCAAACACGCGCTAATCAAGGAGCAGTAAAACTCACAAAACCAAACCCTGTAGTATTTCACTCAGTATTTCAGCAGAGGCAGGTCTGGATACAAGACTGTGACCGCAAGAGGGTAGTACAATGGATTTAAATAATGTGAATGTTGTTGCAGTTTTAGGATGAAATAAATGTATTAATAACAAAAACATGATAAAAAAGAACATGAAAACTTGAATTCAAAGTTCTTCCTACATTGCCAGTTGTGCCAAAGCGTAGGCTGTACTTTATTGGTGTCTTTCAGATTGGACTGGATAAAAGAGCTTGTTCTCCCTATTAATTCTATCTAATTTTAATTTTAAAAATAGCCAAATGCAAACAACAAATATTGAACTTTTCATCTCAAAGCACTTGAACTTAACTCTAATAAATAAGAGTTTGTTAAAGCATACTGTTTACCCAGGGCCCAATGCAGAGGGAGTGTAGTGTGGGCCCACCATGATGATTTGTATCCAGGGCTCAGGATTTGTTGCTGCACCCCTGTAAGTGACCAGATACTATGACAAAAAGTGTTTGTAATTCTTTATGATATATTGCGTCCTCAGTATATGACGTCTCATGGCATTGCAGATCTTTTTTCTTTTTTTTTTTTTTTTTTTTGCATCATTAATTTTTGACATGTAGTGATGTCAAAAACTTAATTTGAGACTTTATAAATGAGTAAAAATGTGTAGTGTCTTAAAGCCTCTTTCCACTCATTCTACGTTTTCATCGATGTTTGTTTATAGTGTTTTGTTTGAAAAAGATTATTTTGTTGAAGTTTGGCCAGGAAAAGGAAAAGACATAACTTAAAATATTAAAAACCAGGAATTCAATGTCTGATACACCAAATGCCACAATTTCAAAACCGTATTGGACGGCCCATGTTACGCTTTGTTCTGATCTATGTTATAATGTTGTTTCCTTATCACAAACAGACCTGGAGTTGTGTTTTGTTTCATTCACACATGTTTAACACACAAACCCTGCATATTTAGGCTTTGTTCCTCTCTCAAATAGAAAAAAAAAATGTGTTTTGAGCTTTGGAGATGTAGACTAATAATGCTGGATTGCACCAACATGTATGAATGAAACAAAACACAACCCCAGGCATGTTTTTGAGGAGGTAACAACTATAATTTTGCATAATATAGGACCTTTAACTCATGTAATCAGTTGTCACTTACTTACAGGCTTGATTTTTTCACACAGCCCCCTCACAATATTTAATCCTCTACAGTGAACACCGTTAGCCACTGTAAATGTTACACTTGGATCCTTATTAATGCACAGACACACCATGCACTCATCTTAGACTAAATGAGCTCTCAACACTCTCTATGTAATAGTGCTAACAGACGGGCCCGAACCAAATGAAATTAAACGAAGCCGATGAGAAATTGGATAAAGCAGAAACTCACCAAGGAGATGGGTGGGGTTAAGAGGTTTCAGATGGGTCAAATTTATGTTCTTGATATGGCCTGCATCTTTAGCATGTGTTTTATGTGTGTAATTTACCATGTTAATGCATAAAAGTGACATCAATGACAAAAAAAATGTTCTTCCTTTCTTTAAACCTTATTTGTACAAATGAATCCATCTTACAAAAGAAAAGATGATTTGTATCAGATTTAGCTGCTGCCATTTTCCATCTGCAGTCCCTGGGCAGGTGAACACACATTACAAATACACAGTTCATTGCAATGACATTATAAGGTTAACAGCTCATCATTAACATAGTTTACTAGCAGTAAAATACAACAAAATGTCACCTTGTCCAATACAGTATGTTTCCTACAGTTGACATGTTGAGAGGCTAATCTCTAGTATGAGTGAGGCTGAAGTAAAGCTTCCCAAATCACCCTTTTCTGGCAAAAGAAAAATTAAAATATGTCAACTGGACAAAAAGTTTTGCTGCTCATCCAAGCCGCTCCTTCAGTTTTTTCCCAGTTGACAGATATGGATTTATGACTATGGATCGGATGACTGAGGGATTACAGACACCCTTTTCTTTTTTCTTTTCTTTTAATTAATTTAATTTTATATTATTTTATAAAATTTTATTTAATTTTATTTATTTATATTTTATTTTATTTATTGATTTATTTTAATTAATTCATCAATTTACAAATTTATTTTGTTTTCCTCTGATTTGTTTTTTATTAAATTTGAGTGTGTTCGGATTAGTCAAAAATATTTATCTATGGATTAATTCACATTTTTTTGGGGGGGTTTTTGTTGTTTTTTTTGTTTTTTTTATTTTGTTTTTTTCTTTTTTTTTTAAACCAAGAAATAAGACTGTCAAATTCTATTTTCAAATGAGTCAAAATGTAGATATATAAATATTTTCAAGAAATACTGGTGTCTGGTAGCAAATGAAATCGCGCCAAGATACACATGTAATAATAAAAAAATCAATAAAAGTTACTAGCAAAAGTAATAAAGTGCTGTGGTTCAGTTCAGTTGAGACGCAGCAGCAGTTGTAGAGTCTTATACCCAATGGGACAAATGATCTCTCAAAATGTTCCATTCAGCAGTGCGGAGAGAGGAGCCGGTTGCCACGGTTACTCCTCTGTTCTACCATAATGTCATATTAAAACCATTGTAAAATAACAACATGTAATGCAGTGTACTACAAGTTCACAACAGGTGAACTCCAGTTTCACATGCTAAGTTCAAGTTGTCCCCAAAGTGAATTATTACAGGGCCAACACAAATGAGGTGACCCACTTACGGAGGGTAAAGGAGAAGACTGTGACCCTGTGTCCCTGGTGCGGGGCCGGCTCCTGCTGACCTTTCATCTCTTTCATTATTATTAGCACACATTTAGAGGTACACAAGAGCAGACTGGTGAGAATTCTTCCAGGGCTATAGGCAAGGCAAGTTTATTTGTACAGCACAATTCACCCACAAAGTAATTCAAAGTGCTTTACAGAATAAGAAAGGCATTAAAACCACAATACAAAAAAAACCAAAACATAAATAATTATCATAAAAATAACATTAAAAGATAAGAGAGCAGAATAAAAACTTTTCAGTCATATTCACAGCTAAACAGAACTGTTATAAGCCTGGATTTAAACTGTCTCTCATCTTCAGGGAGACTGTTCCAGGTTGTAGCTGCATAAAACTGAAATGCTGATTCCCCATGACTCTGGGCACCAGCAGGAGGCCGGTCCCTGAAGTCCTCAGAGTGTGAGATGGTTCATATGACACTAACATGTGGGAGATGTACTTTGGTCCTAGGCCATGGAGAGACTTGTTCACAAGCAGAGCTGCTTTAAAGTTTATTCTCTGAGCCACAGAAGACAGTGCAGAGACCTGAGCACAGGACTTGCGTGCTCGTACTTCCTGGTTCTGGTCATAACCCGAGCAGCAGTGTTCTGAATGTACTGCAGCTGTCTTAAGGCTCGTTTGGAGAGGCCAGTGAGCAGGACGTTACAGTAGACTAACCTACTTCAGACAAATGCATGGATAAGTCTCTCCAAGTCTGGTTTAGACAGTATACCTTTGATTTTTGCAATGTTTTTAGATGGTAAAAAGCTGTAGATGTTCTTGATTTGATGTGGCTTTCAAAGTTCAAGTCTGAGTCCATTATTACCCCTAAATTTCTAGCCTAATTTGAAGCTTTTAGAGAGAGACTGGAGGTGACTGCTGACACTTTCTCTTTGTTTCTGTGGGCCGAAGACTATGACTTCAGTCTTGTCTGAACTTTAAACCATCAGCTATTCTTGACAATATGTGGATGAATACAGGAAAGATGAAGTCACATTCAACATACAATAATAGTAATGGTTAATTCAAGAGTTCGAAAAGGTAACTGTACAAAATATTGTACAAAAATAGTTATTGTAAAAACTGTTATAGGGCTTGTGCTGAGGGGTCAAACTATATCTTGAGTAATTCTAATATATCTTTTTCCACTCCGTCTCCTTGTCAAAGTCAAGCCCTTTTTTCCCAGGCTGACCTAGAAAAGACAATGCATGCTTTTTTACTAGTTCTCGAATTGACTCCTGCGATGCACTTTATGTTGGTGTACAGCAGAGCACTCTCCAGCGCCTGCAGATGGTCCTACATGTAGCAGGTCATCTTCTGACAAACACTTTCAAACAGAGTAACATCATCCCAGTTCTATGCTACCTCCACTCCATTTTGCTTTTGTTTCTCCTTAAAGCTATGCATGGACTTGCACAATCATATCTATGTGAGCTATTGATTAAATACAGACCCAACAGAGCTCTGCAGTGCGCCGGTCATGAGGGTCAAAAGCAGACAGTGGGATAGCCGCTCATGTGCTGTGCCCTGCCTTGACTTACAAACTCCTTGTCCCTCGAGTTACGATCATTACTGTGCCACTGTTCCAAGCTAAGCTAAAGACTTATTTGTTCACAACTGTTATTGTGTTTTTGTTATTATTACTTTATATATGAAGTCTTTGACTTTCTTTTGATATTTTAAGGGGTTATTTTTCTTATATGGTCTATAAACTGCTAACACATAATACATATGTTACCTTTTACCATTTGAAAATGCTATATTCTCCTAAACAACCGATTAACAAAGTTGTTTTTAACGCTCAAAGTCGTCCCCCTCGCATTCTTCACCATGCTAAGTCACTTCCCCTTCAAAGCGCTATACATATCAGCGTGCATCCCGCTAATGTAGGATGCATGATGCACAATGCTTTTGGAATTTATGTCATTGTGGGTGGGAGCATGGGTGACTTGGGCTTAGGCTTAAGGAGGGTTTGAATAGGCATGAGAGAGATCACTAAATCACCTAAACATGCATGGATGACATCTAAAACCTCTTCAGACATGTTTTTGATGTGGGCACAATGTTCTAACATGGTAGAAAGCTCAAAAAATCACTTATGGAAAGCATTTTTTTCTGTTGTTACTGTAAAGCACTGTACAGATAAAGTTTGATTTACCTGGTACCTGGTATTTACTTGATTTCACTATGTTTAACCTTCTATTATATTATATTTACCGATATGTGTTAGTGTTTTCAGGTATCTTTACACAGTTTTCAGATTATATGGACCAAAACAGCCTTTGTTTGTACTTTACTCTGTCCAAAGCTGGATACCTTTGCAACAGTGGCACTGGGACGTGAATCAATATTTAGGTAAACAGCAGAGTACAAGCTCTTCCCCCTGCAAGCTAAAAGGCTAGGCTTCAATTTCATTACTTAAAATTGGATTAGAGTAGCCATTCCCAAGCAAGCAAGACAGGGGTCTGGCTGATTCACACAAAAGTAGTGGACATCCGCAGCATTCGTCTCGCACAGTGTCATTTCTATTTGAATCCAGACAAATTACAGAGGTAGAGAAATAAAACGAAAGGTCGAGACATTTTGTGCCTCATTGAATGGCTGATATTAGCGCGAGCATATTAACGTCATGTTCTTGTGTCTGGTTTTATGATCCCAGGTACAATTTGCCATATGTTAGCATTAGTCTCTGACAGCTGTTCATCCACCAAAGTGAAGGTTAGGCATAATTAATAATAAAACAATCGGCAGAAGAATTGCTTGTTTACTGTGACATATTGAGCATAGACTTAAAATATATGTTTCAACCAGCAACGTTCTCCTCAATGAAGGAAATGCTTAAAGTCAAACCAAGACACTTTGTGAATAGTAAGTGTTTGCTAGTCTTTCGCTGGACTTTTTTGTTGTAGGACGCTGTAACCATGGAATTTAAAATGAGCAAAAATTTTCCAGAAAACATTATCTAAATATTCAACAACTGTAATCTCTGTTGCAACATGAATACATTGTGAGATATTTGGCCATTTTGTACAGTCATTCATTCCATTTCATTTATTTATTTTACTGCAGCCCACACACAAGACATTATGTTGTTTGCCTGGTTGTGTCTTGGGGGATTGTGGTTCATTCAGTGGACCCTTCTCACATCTCCTTCGTCCCAGACCGATCTACATCTCGTCCGTCACCTCTGTGCTCTGCCTACAGGAAAAAAAGCAAGTTTTCTCTAAAGTGCGCACAGGCAAACAAGTACAACACCTGCTGTTTGTGTTATGTAGTGAAAAGGAAAAACTTTACAGAGAAACATCTGAATAAGTTCTTTGTAGCTTGCAGCTAAATGTACACTGAGCATGCAAGAGAAGGGGGGAAAGATCATAAACTCATTTTCACTCACATTTTGTGATGGCTAGTCCAACCTCATGGGTCCATAGCAGTATTTGTGAATACAGAATACCACATGGGCACAGTTCCATCACATGGGGCCACAGCAGTACATGTGAGTATAGAAAAAAGTAGCTTAGTTTACTCATTGTTAGTTTACTCAAAGTTGTATTTCAGCTGATTCATGCATGTTTGAGCAATCCTCTATTCAAGGCTTGAGGGCTCACAAAATGTATGTGATTATCCAAAACATACACACTCTGAATCATGTAGGGTTATTTTTCAACAATACCAGTACGTACATGAAAAGGTGCTGATTGCTCTAAAATTGCCACTATAGAGTTTTGCGTTTTTTTGTATCATATTGGATAAAGCACATTTTCATATATATTATATATATATATATATATATATATATATATATATATATATATATATATATATATATATATATATAATATATATATATATATATATATATATATATATATATATATATATATATATATATATATATATATATATATATATATATGTATATATATATATATATATATATATATATATATATATATATATATATATATATATATATATTGTGTATTCATATATATATATATATATATATATATATATTACTATATACATATATACTTAACATTTCAAAACATTGTATAACATTGCACCAGCAGCCAGTAATGATGCCCTGACTGACTGCAGACTGCAGTATATTGCCACCTATTAGAACAACTGGTCAGTTCTCACTTCGGGCTGTCTCCAATGACTTTGTCCTTGTAACAAAATAAAAGTGACTGAGCTTCTGTCCCCTGTAAGTACAGTCATATACAATATACATTTAGATCATATTAACTGTCAATTTCTCTGTTAAGCCAAATACCCAGCTCTGAGCAGTATACAGAAATCATTGTGTCTTGCTTGAGTTCACACAGGCTGGATAATGTGAGCCTCACTGACAGGTCTCTGCACCATTCTGGCTTGCCTTGCCTACAGCCTATGTCCATATCCAAAGCCCAAGTGTTATTTTCTATTGCATTATAAGGTAAATGCAATAGTATGAACCCATGAACAAGCATATAGCATTATTATCTTCAGTCTGTCTCTTATTTACCATGAACATCGAGCTAAAAATAGGTGTTTACTCAGCTGTGCGAATGGCTCTTGTAGAAAATGAAAATATTGCCTGAAAGCCTATATATTTCATTCATCGTCTTGTACTGCAAATGAACAGAAGTTAATTGAACATTAGGACTGAACATTAACGTTTGAAATGTTCAAGGACGATACAGTCTTTCTGGTGAAGGGTCCACCACCTGCTTGTTTCCATTAGGATGTTGTTGCTTTTCCTAGAATGTTCTACCAAATTACAGGTCAGATATGTGGAGAGACAACTCACTCACAGTAAGAATGTTTTTTCTTTTCTCTCTTACTTCTCTCTCTCTCTCAGCAATAACAATTTAATAGTATGCAATCCATCATCTCCTTGGACAGAAGTACATGTCAAAAGACCCACTGTAAAAGTTACTACCTTTAAAGAAAGTTTTTCACAAAATACACAAAATACCCCGGAAATCCTGAACTTCTTGTCTACAGTCCCATTGCTAGCATTGTTTTTCTATTTCCTGGCCATCTGTCAGAGAGAATCTCCAAAAGCACAAAGAAAATAACATGTACAAATGGTGATTATGCATTTGCCTTTGGGCGGCCAACCTGACCCGCACAGCCGAGCAGCACATTACGCCATGCCCATTTTTCTAGATGAGAAATCTATTCATTCTCTTCTCCAAGGCTTGCCCTTGAGTCCAGTTCACACAAAAAAATATAAAATAAAAAACATTTTGCATTTGGAAATCAGCAACATTCAGTAACGCGGCTGAACAGTAGTAAACAATAAAGCTAGATAGAACATTTAGTTAATTTTAAACATTCATAATGATTCTTCACTGACTTTATGCATTCCGTACATCCTAATTACTCACAGTGATGATTCACAAATCTCAGAGACCAGTGTGGAGTTCTGCCCTGAAGACAAAACTAACAACACATTACAACACACCTCCTGATTATTGTGCAATAAAACACTTAATGATTAGTTGCAGGCACAGCTGACTTATTTTGGCCTCAAGAGTTACTATTACTAATACAATATATCTGGACTTTTGCTAAAATACATTGGCTCAGTACAATGGGGGATCGAGCCTTCTGTTCAGCTGCACCACAACTCTGGAAGTCCCTCTCTGCCCAGAGCCACACAGAGCCTGGACTTTTTAAAAACTAATCTAAAGACATTTTTATTTAGAAAAGCTTATTATTGATGTTTTTTTTTTAGCATTTAGCAATTTAGTATTGGTTTAAAGTTCTTGTTCCAGGCTCAAAACGGTTCTGTTTAGCTGTGCATATGACTGAAAGGGTTTTATTCTGCACTCTTCCCTTTTAAAGTTCATTTCATGACTATTATTTATGTTCGGATTTGTTTCAGTTGTGATTTTAATGTCTTTCTTATTCTGTAAAACACGTTGAAATACTTCCGTATCCCCACTTTGATCTTGGCGACACAGGGTCCCATTTGGAGGGTTAACAACAGCATAACATACCTTCTTCTTGTCCTCCAGATCCTGTGACTATCATGGTGCAATCAGGGCAAAATCATTACATAAAATCAATACGTACATTACATTACATTATTGGCATTGTGGTGTAATATTGCTGCAATTAGAAATGTGTAGGTGTGAATGTGGTTTCTGATATCTTGCATTATATCTCATGCTGAGTTCACACTGCGGCATCAAAATTTTGCCAAACGCCTCTACTTGGATGCCTTTTCATTTGAGCGCAGACGCTTCAAACTTGTCGACACGCTACGGATTTTGCATAAAGTAAAAAAAAAAGGGAGAAAAAAAAGAAACTCTGATGTCTGACGCCTGTAAACCTGATGCCCCTGACGCTGAGGTCTGAACACAGCATTAGATTCAGGTCTGCCGCAGAGGAGGCGTTCAGATCATCTTCTAATTAAAAATACAATCATTTCATTTGGAGACGTGTTTGTTTAAGTGTAAAAGCATTTAGGAAAAGCTGTTACATTTGCTGTGACTGAGCTGCATAAAATCAGCCAACTTCAGTCTGATCTGCGAATTAATACAGACACATTCTTCAAATTGCAAAAAAAAAATCTATACAAAGAACATACAAATTAGCTTCTTCAAAGATCTAAAATGCTCAAACTGGAGGACTTGGCCAAATGAAAACCTTACAATGGACGCGCAAGACAAAACGTGTTACCTAGGAACATGCAATCCTTGTTTTGTCACAGAGAAGGGGGGTATACATTGAGAGGAATATTGAATAAACAAACAAAAAAAGTGTATTTGTGCATCTATGAAGAAAATGTCTTTCACAATATGCAGCCACAGCACAGACAGCTGCTGACTGCTTAGCCTTGGAACAGGGCTGGGAAATATCATTTTCTAACTTCTACCTTACTCCTTTTGAGCACCTCAGCTTTGCACTTAAAACTGCGATGCACTTAATGTAATGTAAGGAAAAGATACTCTACTAAATAAAGAAAATACATAAAAATGCATTCAAATTTTCTTTCCCAGCAGATTGACATTGATCTGTTTCTAATTACAGAGTGCAATAGATTATATACTAAGACTAATTTATAATATTCTCAGATAATATTGGTATTTTGCGTTGAGTTGCATGGTGGAAGTATTTAAAATCGCATTTATACAGGTAATGAGCTTTCAAAAAAAAATTATAGCGTGAGTTGCTCTTGTATCTTTGCCTCTCTGCCAAAACCAGTCAAGTGGTGTCTCTTACTTACATTATTCATTCAGTAGTTCTCAAAGTTAATCCGATTCACTCTTTAAACTTCAACTTCCATAAAGCTTTAAGTATCGCCATTCTTTCATTTCTGCTATATTTCTCTCCTTTCAGTTTTAGATATTTTAACTATACCCTCAATGACACCGGTTTAATTGACTGGATGAGCTGAAAAAACAACTTAAAACTCCTGTGTATATGGAGTAATGCATATGAGACATGCCTTGGAAACCTAGGGACGCTGATTCAAGTCCTGATTTTGGCGCAGTACATCTCTATCTAATTTATTTTAACTCCAGTATTCCCAGTTTGTGCATACGATTCGCTTTAAATCTAACTAATACAAATACGATCCCAAATAAAAGGTGTCGAAAGTGACCAAAATCTGTTCTGGTTTTGCCTGTTTTTATTTAGTGCAACAGTTTATACAAAGTAGCTGTTGTATTCTCTATTGCAGATCTAAAGACATGTGTAACCAAACAGAAGTGAATATGAAGAAGACAGAAATCTTTTGTGTGGCACCTGTTAAAATACATCTCAAACGGTTGCCTGTTTTTATTTATTGCAGAAATGAGGGTCAGTCAGGGTTGTTTGCCGTCTACTGCACAGTGGAACAATGGGAACAATGGAAGTGAAAACCAATATCAAACTTGTGTGGGCTTCAAAAGTACAATTTAATCTTCTTTCTCTGAGATGACAGGCTTTTACTGCATTTTAAACCAAAATAAAAGAAGAAAAACCATCTCAGACATTGGGCTTTTTCGCTTTTGTTGGAGGAAAAAAAGCAACATTGATTTTACAATTATTGTTCAATATGTCATTAGAGTCACAATCAGATTACCAGCTTTACAAATCTGAAAGGGAGTTTTCTATGTGTTAAATTTGAGCCTATTGTGTATTGTGGTATTCTTCAATAAATATCACTAAGCTACAAACATTCAAGAACCATTCAAACATCTCTGATTTTGTACAATGTATTTCATTTTCATGGTTCATTGGATTAGGTCAGTTTGAAGGTATAGCATGCACCCTCTGGAGGTGGCACCTCGCCTGCATGATTCCATGGAAATTAAAACAGCACTTTGGAACATTCTCCATATGGATAGATACGTTTTTTGACATAATGTGGAATATTAGAGCCAAAGGAACATTTCCACAGACACATGCAGGTCAGTTTTGTGTAGATGTAAGTCCAATCACAGTAAGGAAATGTCCATCCATCCATTTTCTTCCGCTTATCCGACGCCAGGTCATGGGGGCAGCAGTTTAAGCAGGGACTCCCAGACTTCCCTCACCCCAGACACGTCCACCAGCTCCTCCGGTGGAAACCCAAGGCGTTCCCAGGCCAGCCAAGATAAATAGTCCCTCCAGCGTGTCCTGGGTCTTCCCTGGGGCCTCCTCCCAGTGGGACAAGCCCGGAAGACCAGGGGGCAACCTGAGCAGATGCCCGAGCCACCTCAGCTGGTTCCTCTCGACGTGAAGGAGCAGCGGCTTTACTCCGAGCTCCTTGCATGTGACCAAAGTCCTCACCCTATCCCTAAGCCGCCACAGCCACCCTGTGGAGGAAACCCACTTCAGCCATTTGTATCTGCAATCTTGTCCTTTTGGTCATTACCCAGAGCTCATGACCATAGATGAGGGTAGGAATGTAGATTGACCGGTAAATCAAGAGTTCTGCCTTTCGACTCAGCTCCTTCTTTACCACAATGGACCGATACAGTGACCGCATCACTGCAGACGCTGCTCCGATCCGCCTGTCAATCTCAATCATCCATCCTTGCCTCACAGTAAGGAAATGTTTTTGGCGCAATAAAAACAACTAAAACGAAAACAAAAGAACCAAAAAAAAAAAAAACATGCTAGAAAAAGTGACATACTATGGCTTTAAATAATCATGTAGAGGCCATACTATGTGGAGTTTTCATGGGCTAACCATATGTTCAAAAACCCTTTATTCCATCTTGCTATTGAAGATAAAAACATTCACACCAACACATTTTGGTCAACACAGACATAGACAAACCCAAATTGCACTTAGTTATGCGAGGTGAGGTCTACAAACACTGCCATTTTCAGTCAGATGGATTCAATACATAGACAATAGCATATGTAGCACACATCTTTTGTAAGTATTTTCAAGTTGAAAAGAAACTGCTCTCCAAAAGAGAAACTATAAATGTACCCACGCAGCAAGTCTTGACATATTCTTTTTGCAAATTCAAAGATTATAGTCTGATAAAAATGTCATCTAAAATACGCTCAGTAATAAACACAACAATAGCAGTTTGAAACAAAATCTATTGTGAAATATCTTTGGTATAACTGTCAGTTCATCTCTCAGTAGTAGCCTCCGAACAGATAATGCAGCAGCAGATTGTAAAGAAGCTGGTTTATCTTCAGCACGAACAGTCCTGTTTCTGAAAAAAAAAAATGAGAGGATTCTTGAGATATGGAACAGAGCAACTGTAAACAGAGCAGCAAAGGTAGGAGAATACTACTGACTAATTAAAACAAAAATTAAAGTAGTCAAAATGCCAATCTTCGAGAGGAGCGGGGTCAGAGACGAGGAAGTCCGTACCGGTCGAGGTGGATGAGATTGGTCGTACCGGTCGTGAAGAGCTGGGTCCGAGGCGGAGGAACGGTGCAGGGTCAGGGAGTGGGATCTGGCAAAGACTAAAAGATATCCAACTGAGTACAAAAGTCATAAGTGTAAAACAGATGAAGCCAAGCTGAGCTATACCACTGAGGATACGCGGACGATCTGACGCTGAGTGTCAGGTCCTCGGTCCCTTTGTCCTTCGCAGGTGCGGCTTCATTACGGATAGGTTGCAGTTGTGCATGGGAGGAGCCCGAATGTCCGCCCAGCTCCAAGGGAAAAACAGCACTTTCACAATGATAAGGTTAATGTGAAAAGTAACCAGGTTATCATTGTTTATTTTAAGAATAGAATGAATTTAAGTCGACTTATCAAGACTATTTTTATTTCTGTTTTGACATCCCTAGTTTAAATTATCCATCGTCTTAGCTTAATTGGACCGTACGTGACCTGGGTTGCAATAAACTGCTTTGTCCAGCGTTACCTGCCGTCTTTAAATGCCACCTTATTTCTGCAGATCACAAACAATTACAGAATACTGTCCCTCCACACATATACAGAGGAAAGGCCCTAAATCAAAGGCACACTCTATTAAAAATGTAATCAGGCAGAGAGTGTGGGGACTGCAGGCCAGCTCTGACCCCATCAACTCGTAATGAGAGCTGCCCACTTGTTAACCCGCACATTTAAATAACACACATCAATATTAATGGCTTATTAATGACTGGAAACAATTATGTATACAGTGGACTGGACTGTTAGCCCAAGAGTTAGTGCAAAAGTGAAAGGACGAAGTAGTTTCAAAGAGAGAGAGGATATGTGCCAATGTGAGATTATGTAAATGTGAAAAGTCAAAGCAGAATTTTAACAATGTCAAGTTTTGATTGGGATAAGACCAACTTTTCTGCTAGTCTAGTCAAATGTGCATGTTTGATTTTGGAAAAGTTTGATTGAAGTTTTAACTTGATGCATTGATTAAAAAGGTGCACGGTGTAGCTTTAAGGTTGGGGGGGGGTCTGTCACCTCCTGGTCTCCATAGAGATGATACTACTTTGTCTGGAATGTTCTGCTGTGGGGTCATTCGACTAACCTTTCCAGCAAGATATTTGTGAGTTCACAATCTCCCGAGAACCCATTTGGCCTGGCTCCCGCTGTTGCGATAAGGCCGGGTTCAGACCAATCACAGGGCAGCATTGTGGTTGGGGCAGAAGCCAAAGGTGAAGCTCCCAAATGAACTAAAACAAACATAGTGGCACCAATAGACTGATGAAGGAAATAGTTTTGTGCATTTATGGACAGGAAATATGGACATTATTGGACATTTATGGACTTTGTGCATTATGGACAGGAAAGGAAGCTGTCTCTCTCAATTGGGTTTAACAACATTAGATTTATCAGCTTCTTCCACTGTTGTGATCAAATTAGATAAGCCTTTTATTGTTTCTAAATTAAGAAATGTGTCTTGGAACATCAGGGGCACAATAGACAATCATGTAAACACAATTTTATGATCTGATCAATCAGCTTAGTTGTACCTTTTCTCGATCGCTTTCAGTTAAAGCCAGTCCAGTTTTAATATCAATCTGCCATTAGCCAGGTTTGCATTAGATTTCATATAGCATTTGTTTCGTTAAAGGTGTTTTCACTGCTCAAAAGTAATGCTTATTTCTTGCAAGTTACTAAAACATTCATAGAATATAAAATAATGCATCAACATTTTTTCTATTCCAGGCCTTTGTCTAGTATTGACTTCAGTACAGCATGAGCGCAGTGTGCAGCTGAGCTAAGCAGACCTCACACAGTGGAATTTAAAGGTTTGTGCTGTGCTCTGGTGACAAAGAAAGGGAAAGAGAGAGTGGGAGGGAGAGAGGGAGGTTTGGGCTCGTCACTCCATGTAAACTCATATTCTTGTGACTGCGGGCCAACAGCGGTGAGCCCATTCTTATGCAGCAGCGTGCCCAAATGTCTGAGCTAGCAACAGGGAAAATGGCCTTTATCTGGTGTATGCAGTGGTTTGATGTAAAGTTGCTCAACCTCAGGGGTGAAGTTATCCAAAAAGAGATTTCATACAACACACCATGCCTGTATTGAAGGTAACATTTAATACTTTACTCTGGCTTTTCTTCAATTTGGTCTGTGCATATTTGCATTGGTAAATCATAAATACATTTTGCCCAACCAGTCCACATGTGCTTTGTGGAGAAAACATTCAACTGTGTCCCTCAAGGTGTGCTGTAGGGGGTGCTCCGGGGGTCCTTTATCACTGGTTTTGTTCATTGTTTTTATGGACAGAATTTCTAAGCACAGTCAGGGATCTGAGCGGATCCAGTTTGGGGACCACAGGATTTCATCTCAGCTGTGTGCAGATGATGGCTTTATCAAACCAGCGTGAAGCCGAGTGTGAAGCGGCTGGGATCAGAATCAGCTCCTCCGAATCCGAGTCTATGGTTTTCAGTTGGAAAAAAATGGCTTGCCCTTTCTGTGAGTCTCTGCCTCAAGTGGAGGAGTTCAAGTGTCTCGGGATCTTGTTCACAAGTGAGGGAAGGATGGAGCGTGAGATTGACAGGTGGCTGAGGGGAGCATCTGCAGTGATGCGGTCGCTGTATCAGACTGTTGTGGTAAAGAAGGAGTCGAGTCAAAAGGATTTCAATTTACTGGTCTATCTATATTCCTACCCTCACCTGTGGTCAAGAGCTTTGGATAATGACTAAAAGGACAAGACTGCGAATAGAAGCGTTTGAAATGAGTTTGCAGGGTGGCTGGGCGCTCCCTTAGAGGTAGGGTGAGGAGGTAAGAGGAGCCAGCTAAGGTGACTCGGGCATCTGTTCCTGAGGCCTTCAAGACACCTGCCTGGGGAGGTGTCTTGAAGGGCATGTCCCACCAGGAATAAGCCTTAAAATCAAATAATCAATCTATCTATCTAGACTATCTTGAAGTTCCAATAACCGCAATGACCATAATTAATTTTAAAACTTTTTAAATTATTATTTTATTTTATTTTTTTACTGGTGAGAACAAAACCAAATTTGTATAATGTGTCACAACAAATCAATTATTTGATGTCTTGGCTGACAGCTGAACTTGAACATCTAATTCAATCCAACAATTACTTAAAAGTTGAAAAACATGTGACATCAAAGATTCCTGAAAGATTTATATACCAGAGCAGCAGCCCCACTCAGTCCAAAAGAATATATCTAAGTCGGATCCCATTTATTTGATGGCACATTTCAAAGCTGGAGTTACAAAGTGCTCCATAAACAAAAGGAGCAACAGCAGCAAGCTAATACATAAGACAGACAATACCATCAGACACATACATAAAAGCATTATGCGCAGGGTAGACAGAGAGAGAGAGAGAGAGAGGCCATGTTAAGTTACAAGATCTGAGGCTTTGTTTAATCAAGGGTATTTTCAGATCAGCCTCTCAGACAGACTGCAGCTTTTTACAAGAGTCATGGCTGCAACCGCACTTCTGAAGATTGTCTGCCTATATGCTTATGTACAGTGTTATACTAAAAGAAAGACATGGGTTAAAGGTGCACTAAGGTACCAACTTAGCAGTTCACAAAAGATCTTTAGTCATTCCAAGTTTGTGGCGTTGTTATATGAGGCTATAACATACTTCCAGTTTATCGTCAGCTTTTTCTGTATTTATTTCACTTCTATGCCGTGTTTTAACGTCCAATGCAGCGTTGTTTTGGTTAATGTTAGACGCATTATACACTGGAAATGATCATTTTAACGGGAAACAGCTGTTGCTAACATGTCAGTTCAATATATAATTAACATTCAACCATCTTCATTGGTGTGTGTAGCTCCGCCTTATAGATAAAGCGTACCACGCCGAAAAGAGTCAGACCTCTTTGGAAGCTACTACCCCCAGGATCCATTTCAAAGCTCTCAAACGGGCCGATACAGGTCACTTTAGACAGTGGAGACACTATTAGACCGTACCAGTCCACTCCAAAGAGAACCAGTCGTAATATGGCTATTGTTACAAGTTTGCAAAGATTACATTTCAAAAACTTAAAGCTTTTCAGAATTACTTTAGGTACTGCAAAAGTCTGAGACTGATGACTGGCTCTCACCCTTCTTTGTCCTTTTCCACCCACAGCAGGAACGTTTTAAACAACAGCTCAACAACGTCAATTATTTCAGCTCTTGGCGTTAATGTCCATAGACAAAAATACCAAAAATCCTTTGAAGAGTATTTGGGTCCAAGCAATATGAAGATAACTGAGACTGGACAGAACATGTTGACCAAGCTGTTTTCATATTTTGGGAAGGTGCCACCCACTCTCTCCCTGGAGGAGCCAAGACTGATTTCTGTCTTCCAAGAAATGTATTGTCTGGCAGAGATTATTACCAGGTCAGTGAAATTCATCAGCCCCATTTAGATTACTTTAATCTTAAATAATTTAGGCCTACTCCGAATTTGTAAATGCTTCATGAAAGTTCTTCAAAAGATGGGTTGTAAAATTAATGGTGAACTCTCCAAACTGTCTAGATGAAAGATGTTCAAAACATTTAGTATTTCAGCTGTTGCTGTTTTAAGTAAAGTTTAAAGTTGCAACTTTAAGACTTTGCAAGAAACTATGCAACATTCTTGTAACAATATTACTATCGCACATGACAATCCTTCTCACAACATCAAACAAAACACTGAATACTCTTTTACTGATAAGATAATAAAAATGTTTTCGGGACATTGAGCTGGGCCAGAACCTAATGTTGTATTGTAACCGTGTGATTTCTATATCCTTTTTGATTAATTTCCATCTTAAAATGCATTTTCTTTTTTTTTTTTTACAAATGAAAATGCCTTTATTTGCACAAATACTGCATGAAGTGAAAGCCAACCCCTTTGCTAGTAGATTCATTAGGCACCGTTACAAGCAAAACAGGAAGTTTCTACTTACTACAAACTAAATCTCCCAGAAAATGTCACTTTGTAGTTTAGGTAGTCCTGAAGTACCCACGAGTACTGTATATTTCAAGGTAAATGAACTTCCTACTTAAGACTGCTAAAAAGTGGAGTCAGAGGTGCTATTAGCATTTTCTGTTGACATCTTTTGACGGTGAGTTTTTTCTGGCTGGTCTTTAGAAAACTTGATGTATGCCATTAGTAGTTTCATCACTGTCTGCATGGAAGAGTAAGAGTACGTTTAAGTGCACTTTACACACACAAATCACTCAAGTTGAGAACATTTTTCTCTTTACCTTGTGATGGCAACTGAAAGTGCATGGCTCACCTTGGGCTGTGGACATATCGTTTATCAAGTGTTGACAGACATTAGCGTAGATTTCTGGTGAATATGCTATGGATAACATTTGAATTATTAGATGTACATGAACAATTGGTTATGTTTCGCAGAAAGAGCATAACTAACCTCACACAGTAGGGGGGATGAAGTACTGTCTCGTCAGGTAGCATTGTCAAAAAAAAAAACACTACTAACTGATACTAAAGCTATCAAAATTAAATCAAATCAATAGGACAAATAGCAGCATCTATTGAAATTGAGTTAAAAAAAAGTTCCCCACCTCATTATGTTAAAGATCCTGTACCTAATTTTTACTTTGGTAACAACAGGTCAAACAGAACTAATCCATTTTATACAGTTTGTAGTGGTCCAAAGTTATTCCTCACTTATCTTATGCATTCTGACCGTCGTAATCATTCATTGTGATGCAGACAACACACAGCGGACGTATTTTGACCTCGAGAGCTCCTTATCTGTAAATTTAGTTCAAACGTGTGGAAAACAAAGTCAGGCAAAGGACCCTTAAAGAATACTCATTGTGCTTGTTTGTGCTATATAGTTATAATCTCTGACACTTGTGGATCATTATGTTATAATTTTCACGTTTTAAATCGCAACAATCTTCTAAAATGACTTGATAAAAGAAACTGATGTCTTCTATGTTAGAGAAAAGTGAGGTGTCCAATGGGAGCTTGGATAGTTGCAGATCACGCTAACGAGCACTGGATTTATTTATATTTTTTTTGCCACTAATAAAGCTGAAATTGATTTGAAAAAAACAAAACATTTCAATTAACTTAAACTTCAATTATATTTGTGTCTTATATAGGGTTAAAAAGCCAAAAAAAACAGTTGCCACATCCACTCCATACATATTGATTTAATCATATTGATGCAAGAAACAGAATCTACTCAACATCAGACGTTGTCCAAAACGTCTGATGTAACATAGAGAAGATGGCTCAGGCGGAAAAGACAGCAGCTTGTTGTGGAGGCTGGGAGCAGACTGGCTTTGAAAATGCCATGAAAGCAGAAATCTGGGCTTGTACGGCGTGTTTGGTTTCAGGCTGTATCCACATGTTAATTGTCATTGCGAGCCACAATTAAATAATCAAAGTAATTGTGTTTGTGGACTGGACTCGTGAAAACAAACCAGCGCGGCACTCCAGGCACAACTGTGTGGGAGAGCCGGACAGGAGAAGAGGTATACCGTTTTGAAAGATTCTTAGTTTGGTGGAAATGGCAGGGGGGGAAAAAATTATATATATTTTGTCTGGGGACATGAATAAGCAGATCTATCTTGATTGCCCTTATTTCTTAATAGGGGCTGAGCACTTTGTCCAGTTTCCTCCTGTCCCTCACTGAGACAAATATAACCCATGGCAGATCACAGGACCAGCTGTACAGATCAGTTTGTCAATACAACAAACGTTCCTTTTCCTGGAGTGGCTCCCCCAGCAGACCACAACAAGTGCTGATAGAAGATCTCCAGTAATTTGTACTTTGAAAGACCTGAGCTTGTAAACACATTGTGCTGATGTAATTTATCCAGATGGGGGGCAAGAACCACATTTTGCTATTGATAATATTGGTATTAGCTATGAAATATCTAAAAGATATGCAAATATGTTGAACCTAAAAATATGCATTTTTAAAATATTCATTTCAGTTATTGCTAGCCCTTGCTATTGTTAGATTTTCTTAAATGGTAAAAACAAATAATAGCAAGGTACAAAAAAAAAAAAAAAAAAAAAAGTCGCCACATGGATTTAACTAAGCAAATAGGGATGAACCTCCTCCAGTTGGTCAGGTCTAGGTTCAGCAACAGTCTGTGCTCAAAGAATGAGGTCAGCTGACTACCTGAATATACTGAATGACCAGGTTATTCCATCAGTGGATTTTTTCTTCCCTGATGACATGAGCATATTCCAAGATGACCATGCCAGGATTCATCGGGCTCAAATTGTGAAAGAGTGGTTCAGGGAGCATGAGACATCATTTTCCAGACCTTAACCTATTTGAGAATCTTTGGGATGTGCTGGAGAAGGACTTTGTGCAGTGGTCAGACTCGACCATCATCAATGCAAGATCTTGGTGAAAAATTAATGCAACACTGGATGGAAATAAATCTTGTGACATTACAGAAGCAAAATCGAAACAATGCCACAGTGAATGTGTGCTGTAATCAAAGCTAAAAGCGGTCCAACGAAATATTAGAGTGAGTGATGTTTTTTTTTTGGTGGCGACTTTTTTTTTTGGACAGGCAGTGTAATAGTAAATGGTCAGATTTTTATTTAGCACTTTTTCACCTTCAAGGAACTCAAAGCACTTTACATCATGGAACCACTTAACCAACTGAGCTACTGTCACCCATGGTAATTTGTTTCCAGATGGTGGCATGCTGATATGATGTTCAGCGTCTGTAGATTCTGTATTTTAAGTTCTGGCAAAGCAAAGGTAAACAAGGCCAACAGTAATACAAATAATACAGAATATTGTCCTTACTGAATTGTTACAGTATTGCTGTCAGGCAAGACAAGTTTATTTGTACAACACAATTTGTGCACGAAGTAATTCAAGGTGCTTTAAAAAATAAGAAATTAAAATCAGAATACAAAGAAATCAAAACATAAATAATCATCATAAAATGAACATTAAAAGAGAAGAGAACGGAATAAAAACCTTTTAGTCATATGCACAGCTAAACAGAACTGTTTTAAGCCTGGATTTAAACATTGTCAAAGTAGAGGCCTGTCTCACATCTTCAGGAAGACTGTTCTAGGTTTTAGCTGCATAAAACTGAAACGCTGATTCCCCATGTTTAGACTTGACTCTGGGCACCAGCAGGAGGCCGGTCCCTAAAGTGCTCAGTGTGCGAGATGGTTCATATGACACTAACCTGTCGAAGATGTACTTTGGTACTAGGCCATGGAGAGACTTGTACACTTTAGCACTGCTTTAAAGTCTATTCTCTGAGCCACAGGAAGCCAGTGCCGAGACCTGAGAGCAGGAATTATGTGCTTGTACTTCCTGGTTCTAATCAACCCAAGCAACAGCATTCTGACTGTACTGTAGCTGTCTTAGAGCTCGTTTGGAGAGGCCAGTGAGCAGGCCAATACAGCTGTCTAGTCTACTGGAGACAAATGCATGGATAAGTCTCTCCAAGTCTAGTTTTGACAGTATACCTTGTATTTTTGGAATGTTTTTTAGATGGTAAAAAGCTGCAGATGTTATTGATTTGATGTGGCGTTAGAGTTCAAGTCTGAGTCCATTATACCCCTAGATTTCTAGCTTGATTTGAAGGTTTTAGAGAGTGACACTGGAGGTAACTATCTCTTTGTTTCTGTGGGCCAAAGATGATGGCATCAGTCTTGTCTGAGTTTAGCTGGAGAAAGTTGTTTTGCATCCACACACTGTCTGTTGGATGCAGTGGTAGAGGGAATTCACTGGTCCATATTCACCTGGTGCCAGTGAGACATAGATCTGATTGTCTTTTGTGGTAGGAGACATTATTGCTGCGTATTAACTGGCCTGACAGCAGCATGTAAAGGTTGAACAAAATGAGTCCCAGGATTGACCCCTGGAGCACCCCACAGGTCAGGAACATTTTATCTGAGACACAGTTTCCAATTTCAACAAAGTATTTCCTGTCCTCTAGATAGGACTTGAACCAGTTTAGTGCAGTATCAGAGATGCCCATCCAGCCCTCTAGTCTCTGTAAGAGGATCCCATGATCGACAGTCTCAAAAGCCTTTGAGCCTGAGACTTTGCCTGCATCAGTGTTCAGGCGGATGTCAATTGTCATCTTGATAAGAGCAGTCTCAGTGCAGTGGTGGAATCTAAAACCTGACTGGAAAACACCAAAGGAGTTGCTCATTTGGAGAATGTTTGTCTGCTTTTGGTAAACAACTTTTTCAAGGACTTTACCTAAAAATGTCAGATTTAAGATGAGTCGGTAAATGTTCAGCAGTGTGGCATCAAGACTGCTCTTCTTTAGGAGAGGCTTGATAACCTCAGTTTTAAAAGCTCTTAGGAATGTTCCAGATTGAAGTAACATGTTACATATACAAGCAAGTGGTGACAGCAAACTTTTGAGCACAGACTTTAGAAATCTAGTGGGTAACACATCGAGGCAGCACGTAGATGAACCCAGACTAGTGATGATCTCTTGGACAGCTTTGTTAGTAACAAGTGCAAAGTGAGTCAGCTCTAAGTGTCTAGGTGGCTGCAGGGATGTTATTTGTGTTGTGGAATTGATGACATTTTCATGCACTGAAACCTTGTCATTAAAAAAATACTGGAAACTCATTACACTTAGTTCTAACAGCAACAAAGGAGCTGGAGGGTTTGTTAATCTGTTTACTGTTGCCAATAGAGTTGTTACTGCAATTTCCAATTATGAAAAATACCTACTCCTTGTTCTACATATGCTGTGGTTGTACATGTGCATCTTTTCTCTTAAAATCTCATAATGAACCTGAAGCTTTGACTTGCACCATTCCCGCTCAGCTCTCCGACACTCCCTTTTCTGTTCCCTGGCTTAGTCATTATTTCTCCACATCGCTTTCTGCATAGCTTTAACCATTTTAACCTTCATCGGGGCAACGGTGTCCAGAACATTCAAAACACCCGAAGTCACAGAGTTCAACAAATCATCAACATTAGAACATGAGGCATTTTCAAAGTGAATTATTTCCATGAACAGTGCACCTGTGTTATCATTTATGTGTCTCCTTCGAACAACTGCAGGACCACAGGACCAGAAAGGTTTGGGAATAACAGCAGGTCAAAGAAGACACAAAAAAAGATCAGATAGAGCAACATCAACCACATTGACATTTGAAATATTTACTTCTTTTGTAATGATCAGGTCCAGAGTGTGCCCTGTGTTGTGAGTGAACGAGCTGACATGCTGAGTCAGACCAAAGGTTTCAAGGACAGAACAGAGCTTTTTGACATTTTTCTCGCACATATTATCCACATGTACATTAAAATCACCTGTTATAACTAAACCACCAAAGTCTGTGCATACGACTGAAAGTAAAATCAGTAAAATCATCAGCCATCCTCAGCATTTTGCTAATTTTCGGGCAAATTTCTCAATCAAAAAAACTACTAAATCATCACTCATCTCTGTGCTCCAACAGTGCTTCTTTTCTTAGTTAATAAAGTTTAAAGGCTAACGCTAACTTACCCATTACAGCCTAAATTCCATCAAGTACCAACCATCAGAATGTAGCCGTTCTGTTAAAATAAATAAATGAATGAAAAACACTGGAAGGGTCTACATATAATTGCTTGGAAATTCGCCCAGTCAATAAGGAGAATGAGTTACAGACTGACTGGCTTATTTGAAATTGTTTTGTCGATGTCAAGTGCAAATCTCCATCAAAATGCAACATGGAGCTAAACTCAAAATATGCCAATAATATGCTACGGAACCTATTTTTGTTTGTGAGCCCAAACTTGAAACATTGTGCTAAGTGATTTTCCTTCATGGAAGCACTGAAATAATTGCCAGATAAGAGACAGAGATCAATACAAATGTTATCAAGTTAAAGCAGCAGGTAGAAAGGTCCTCTGCACTCAGTCTACCCACAATACCCTGCACTTAACTGGGAGGCACATGGAAATCAAGCTGTCAAGATGTCAAAAAATGAAGCCAGTATTCACTAATGTATTTCAAATGTGGCTTGACTAGGCTGCTTCTGCTGCAGAGGAAAGAGGACAGAATTAAAACTATGTACTGACTTATTTGATAGTTCAGAGAGAATGGCACAAGAGAACATGGTAGAGAAGTTGGTAGACTGCGACGGTGAAACATATCTCACATTGCATCCAGGAACTCTTTGGGCTTTGTAGAGTTGGCAACTATTTATATCAACAGTTGGAGAAAATAAATCTTCAAATTGGATGCAAGATTCATGTAAAGAGAAAAGAGACAGAGATTTAAATCTTCTTGGGATTTATACTTTTTCTTTTTTTTACTTTTGTGTTTAATGTATTTCTGCAATCAACTAATTTGTTTAAATGGGCTCTACTAATAAAACTAGCATTCATATTGATGATAATGAGTAGAGACGAGACAACTTGACATTGTCTTTGTGTTCAAGACGTGTCGGTTCCCATCCAGAAGCAATTTTCAATTTTGTTTGAACTTTCTTGAAGGTTTGGGCTTGATCCAAACCTGAGTTTACTAAGTTCAGCCCTAAAGGAACGCGTTTTAGAGTGAAACTGACCTGAAAATGTCTTTGGGTTGGGCGCTGAAACGTCTTGATCGCAAAAGACAATGTCCGATGTCTTGGCTAAGGACACAACAGTATAGATGCAACACTGCCCCGGTGTGGTACTTGATAATTCCAGCAGTCTCCCATCTACTAACTCCAGTACTAACCAGGTCCAGCCCTGCTTATTTTCTGCCAACTGTTGGTGGTATGAGCATTGGCATAAACAACAAATCTGCTATTTTTAGTTTGTAAAGTTATAAAGTAAGGAGCGGCTACTTTTACACGACTGAAAGTTAATCTTAGAACTTGTTGATTTTCTTTTTTTTTTTTCATACAATAAAAGTATGAGGTACTTTGATGTTTTTGTTTGTAAATGTGAAGGGAATAAGTGTCATTTTAAGTCTGGTAATTCAGCTATAACTCCAAACTTAGTCTTGAGACTTGAAGCAAACCTTTTGTTTTTTGAATGACCAACCCGAATGCGTCTCTAGTAACTGTGGAAACCGATGACACATGTACAGGAACTCTCTAGTACTTTTAATAGAAGCCTAATGAGTGTAGTACTATGCCAGTCATGGTAGACATGGACTGCAGACAGGAACAGCATGACAGCTGACTCAAATCGTCTCAATTCCTACACAGCTTTGGGCGCTGCACAGTATCTTGGTAACAGTGTCTGTCAAAGCAGCTCTTCTGCCCACATTTCCATTATCTGCTCCACAGTAAAAATTCACCCACCAATGTAATAGTCGGCGGCCAGAAAAAAAAGGCAGAATTGGCTGAGCACTAGTGTAGGAGCAGGTCACAGGTTAGAAAGAACATTACTCCACATGGAACTCAGGAGATGTTTAGAGTAAAGAGGAAACAGTGCAGGTTAACCTCAAATAAAACACACAAACATAGATGTGCTAAGCTGAAGCAGAGCCATGTAGTTGGTCGTCAATGTCTATTAGAAGAGAACAGCACTGTATGAAACTCATCTTATAAGAGATTACTTCAAAAACTGCCAGAATACCTCACTTGCTTGTTACTCACTGATCCTGGAACATTTAATACCAGATCAAATGACTGCATAAGGCTAAGGACCAGCTGCAGCAAAACTGAGACGGGATCGAGAGCTTTTAGCTGTTTTGCTTCATAAAAATGGAACCCACTCCAAGGAAAAGCTAAACTGGATACGTTGGTGACACAATAGCAATTTAATAAACTGGTAACAAACCTTTATACACACACCTGCACCTGTTTTTAATGTTTTATATGGACTTGTATACTAGTTTGTTTTATTTGTTTTTCTGCTTGTATTATATTTTTACCAGGAAGCCCATGAAAATGAAAGTGCTCTCATTGGGTTCTCCTGTATAAATAAAGATGAAACAAAGAAAGGAAGAAGAAAGAACTTCATGACAATACAGTTGTAACAGAGTAGGGGCTCTATTAGAATTTGTTATTAAGTTGGATAAAAGAAACCATAATCACCAGCAATGCCCTCCTCAAATGTAGTAAAGAAATTATAAATATGTAAATATATTAATATGATGCAACACGAGTTAGTAAATTAAAATGACATGAGATCTTGACCATGTTAGTAGTCTCAAACGTCGACCCCATTACAATCGTTTGTAAGATTTGAGATCAGGCCGAGGTACTTTTTCAAAGCAGAAAAAAGTATTTGAGTAACTGAAAGTAACAACTGATTCATCATTTAAAGTTAATAAGGACAAAATGTTAGATAATGCACAGATAAGTTAAAGTAAATTATATTTCAAAGAGCGGTGCAAGAACATGTTAATCGGTGTACCGATGCTCTGTACTTAAATGTTCAAGTTTATTTTCTTAAAGACACGCTTTCAGCAGTGTCATGTTGTAGTAGTTAAAAAATCCCACTCGCAGTGTGATCTAGCTCTCCAAAGCCGACAGCTCTTTGTGCCAATTTTACACTGACTTCAAAGACTTGTTCCTTTTATTAAGTTGTTTTAGAAGAATATTGTGATTTTAAATGTGCAAATTATGACATAATAATCTACGTGTGTCATAGATTATAACTATATAGCAGGCACAAATATAGGTCTTCTTTGATGTAAAGCTAGTCACTTGTTGACTTAATCACCGTGACAAGAGTAACCAAAGCTTTTACTGAAATAAGAGTATTACACCATAAAGTATATTACTCAAGCAGGAGTAAAGGTATGGTGTTGGAAAACGACTTCACAATTGTATCAAAAAGTTAGTAAGTAAATGTACCTGAGAAAATGTAACTGAGTACTCATCTCTGCACTTTGTTGGCTATCCGGACCACCTTTCTACACAGATCCAAAGGAAAGCTTTGTGAAGTCAGTGTGTTAACCAATCAGATTTGTGTCTAATCCAGTCTGCACAAAGAAGATCAGCTGAGATGGAGCCAGTGTCCGCTGTGCTCCTGCTGTAATCCACAAAATGCCCATACCACTGCAGTGTGTGTGAGCGGGCATTTACCACAGTGTGGGGACTAAAATCTGCTTCACTCAGTTCTTGGGGACCTGCTTTCCTTATGGGGATAGGAATCAGTTCTTTGTTACGCAAGTGCTTTATTATTAGTTCACCAACATGGTTAAAACTTCAGATATGCATTAAATAGGTTAAAGAGAGGATATTACAGAGAGGAGACAGGATACTAGATTATGTTACATTTAGACAGTTTGAAAATGCGAGGGGATAGCTGAACAGGGAGGGGCCAAGTGGTTGGAGCATGGGGAGCTTCCTGGTTATGTATGCTTGTGGGCTGAGCCTTAGACTAGAAGCATGGGCTGAAGACACGATTACT
The DNA here is from genome assembly GCA_019594935.1 of Periophthalmus modestus. Taxonomy (NCBI): domain Eukaryota; kingdom Metazoa; phylum Chordata; class Actinopteri; order Gobiiformes; family Gobiidae; genus Periophthalmus; species Periophthalmus modestus. The sequence continues at coordinate 17,702,001 of JAIEZT010001373.1, forward strand.
CAAACATGCATGGATGACAAATAAAACCACTTCAGGCATGTTATAACATGGTAGAAAGCTCAAAAGGTTATTTAGCATGACCATAATAGGTTACAGTTAGGTGAGTATTGTAAGTAAGGCTAAGGATATGACCGGTCTCCAGGAAATGAATGCAAGTCAATGTAATGTCCTCAAGAAGCATGGAAACCCTGCATGTATGTGTGTGTGAATGTGTGAACGCTAGTAGATGAGAACACATCATGCTGAATTTGTGTTATCTTTTCCTTTTCATTATTTCTCTGGAGAAGACAAAAAACGCGGCACCTTTCCAATTTCCCTGTGCACAGCGACCTGTCAGCGAGCTGCGAGTAGCTCTACGCGACCCACATGGCTCGCGCATTTACCTGTCACCATTGTTTTCTGATCCTTATTGACTGTATCAGCTCAGCAATTCTCCCTGTGCACGGAAAGTATTGTGGTTACAAATCTGCTGGCCTAATCCTACCTGGGCTTGTGTCATAGGTGCCGCTGTAAGGTTGTTGTTTCCTTTTGTTTTTTTTTTTGGTTTTTTTCAGTCTCACCACATGAACATTTTTATGATTAAATTACTGAGAAAAATTGGATCTACTCAGGCCAGCAGCATGTTACCATTTCAAATAACCTTGCAGATAAGCCACAACGAACAAGCTACATATGTAGGGGTCCACTTGATAGTAGGGAAGTACCAGGCAACATGCTGTGTCTTACGCTGGGTAAAATAAAAGGGTAGATAAGACTATAATGGTTTATTGTGGCTCTAGTACAAACTGTGGTTGTGTCCTTAGGCTTCAGACTTCACCCACCTTACCTACCGTGAATGTGGTGTGCAACTGTTTGATAGACTCTCATTCATCAAACCCAGGGCAGCTGTAGCTACAGTAGTGGCTTACCTCCACCAAGTGTGCAGTGAATGAATAATATATGAAGGGTTATGGATATATGTTGTAAGTGGAGGTATATGAGGGAGACCAGAAAGAATTATTGTGAAAGGTTATTAGTGACTGGGCGAGAGCACACTAACTGTTGCCAAGGAGGACAAAAATTTAAGATACATTGATTAAAAACAAACAAACAAAAATTTTAAAAGTTCATTAAAAGGCACCAGTCTGGGTAAAGTGTAGTGCAGTAACCTCTTTTGGCGATTGAGTAGCTCCTCTCTGGGTCTAGCCGGTCCCCCTCGGTCACACGCAACAGGTCAACTGTGAAGTGCAGAACACAAAGGCCACCAAGAGAGACTACGGGACATCCAGGCCTTCAGGCTATAATGATGGAGTGCTGCTACAATACTTACATGGCCAGGCAGAGTTATCCTCTTCTCTGCATGTGTTCTGCCTCACAACACTCCTTCACTCTTCCCGATCCTCTCAGCTGGCTTTGGCACGCTGGAACACCTATGTGGATCACAAAAACAAACAACCGGCAGTGCTATAGCAAACAACTACAATAACTACTCTCCAACAAGTGTTACTACAACTTCATGTTACTCACAGGGCTGGCAGGGATCTCTGCCCCGCTCCTGTGTGTGTGTGTTCCTCGTGACACTTGTGGTCCCAGCATGCTCGTGGTCCCCGGTGTGTGCCTCACTTTTGCGCCTGTTCCGAACTCCCACTCTCCTGCTCTGCTTCCCTGTGTTTGCCCTGTGCATCTGTGCATCTTTCAACCTGGGTACAGAACCAACAACCACAACTCTGGTCATATTACAGGACACTTATACGGATGGCAAGGCTCATCATTCTACTGTTGCAGCTTTAGGACCTCCAGTGCACCTTGACCATCACCCTGGCAGAGGCACCACCTCCGAGCACCAACTTATGGGATAATACACTGACTCAGCACTCCCGCTCACACCAGTCTGATCTTGCAGCCATAAGCTCGCACTAAGCACCGCTGGCAATTATATACATTGTTATAATTGTATATCATCTTCAAAATTGCCATTATTTTCTCATACTATACAGCCCTAAACGTGAACACGGGGTCTTGGAAAAGTGTGGTGGCATTGACGCAATCGAGTGCAAGGCAGGAACAGCAGACAAAAGTCACAAGCAGAACCACTGTGAATATGTGCTGGGCTGCCATAGACTAACCATATATACTAACCAAATCTACAACTCTGAATAAATAATGTTTGATTAGATATTAAAGGATAGGGTTAAATGTGTGAAAGTCTTCAAGTAAACACCGAAGAAGCCGCCACTTAGAGGAGTGCACTTACAGCTTCAGTCTGACACCAACACAAAGTTTGGACTCCATTAAAAAGTAGAAACTTTCACCACCGAGGACAAAAACACTGTTGTTTTTACTTACTCAAACTTCACCCATTACTATCCATTAAAGCCTGATGGGCTGTCATTCACACAGCAAAGCTAAACGCCTATGAAGAACTAGTGCGATCATGAAGTAAAATGGTTAACAATAATAATACAATGGATTATTACTGTTTATTAATCTGCCTAAGGACACTATGACTTCCGAGTCCTGAGTTCAAAACATAATTCATTTTGTATTTTACTGTTAACAATATAAATACACAGATTTTTTTGTGTTGTTTGCACTGACTGCTGTCTTTTATATACAGAATGTCTCGGCTATTGGATTTTATTGGAGTTTTTTTATTTTTTTTTTTTTTTTTTTGCCCATAACAACTGCATGTTGATAGCACATAGATGTAAATGTATTCAGAATGAAAAAGCACGAAAAAAATGCTTGCAAAAGTTACTTGGAAAAAACGTTAATAGCTTTGGTTAAGAAAAGTCATCCATCCATGTCAGCTTTACCACAGCACATTACCAAATAGACGCTGGGGTTTAGCTTTTTCATGTCATTGGACATTCAGCAGCTAATAGCATCAGACAACAGAGCCAGGAGCAGAGTGGATATTAGATTGTATTTTTTTTCCCTTTCATATTTGCCACTAAGAATAGAATATTTTGTTTTTTTAGTGTTTATTCCTTGGCCTGCAGGTGAAACACAGTCAGCAGCAGACTGGGAATTGAACTTTTGTCATGAAGTTATCTCCAACTTCTCTGTAAAAAAATAGGATGTCTTGAAAGTCTTACTTCATATGACAATATCAAATAATTCAATACAGTTTGCAGTTACAGTTACAGACACTGGGGGCTAGGCGGGCTAAATGTCTTGCCCAAGGACACAACAACAGCATTCATCTGCGGGAGCTGGAATCACCACCAACCTGGGGATAAGTGAACAAACACTCACTAACAACTCAACACCAACTGAGCTACTGTACCTTCATGAAAGAAATAGTTTAATCAAATCAAAAAAATAAATGGAGCAAGAACTTGAACCAGTGCAAGAAGTAAATGAACAAAGACAAGACTGAAGGCTAATGGTTTCTTTGTGGGAAAGCCTGAGAGTGCTTTTTCACTTGTACAATTGACCAAAATTATATATATTCCGATGCATTTCTTAAATTACACTGCAAATGTTGCCTGACAAGTCTATGATATCTGTGTATTTTCTATACAGAGGGATATCGAGCCAGATTCAGACAGTACTGTGCAATGACATTTGTTTGTTTCAGTTTTGCATGTTAAAAAAATCATTGGTCAACCATCATTTTGAACAAAATCAAATTTCTCACCTCACCAAGTTTAGACCTCTATTCATCACTTCATATATATTAACCATCACTCATAAAAGAACTAAAACGGAATGGACATTGACAACTTGGCCATCATGTTAAAAATAAATCAACATCACAATTGTAAGGCTAAACTAAAGAAATATTTATGTCCTCCTTTAAAGAATAAATGAAAGTGCGGTTTAAATATACTTCTACTTCCACCTCCTCGTGCCTCATAGCTGTAGTAAACATTCTGAATAGGCCCTGCTGTTTGAAGGGAGGTGGGCGGGGGATGTTAAATGCCTCCTCTCTCAGATGCCTCACCTCTTCCTCTGTGTGTTCTATGGGCCACAGCGGAGGTCACTACACATTTTAAAGACAACACTTTGAACCAGAGCGACCAATCACAGCTCTGCGCATCCTCTCCTCTGCATCGATTTCTCTTCCTCTCAAAGAACGTGGCAAAACAAATTACAAACAGCCCTAGACAATGGAGAATCTAAAGGGATCTATCTGGTCAGCTGTCTATATCACATATTTTATGAGTAGCTGTTTTCATTGAGTAGTTCGGTAAACATGGATTTGTGAACTAATTTCGATACATTTTGTGTCCCTGGTCTTTATATAATTCCTCTTTTTTTCTTGTTTCTAAACTTTTTTCTTTGTTCAAAGGCTACAATGACGTTTCATTCACTCCCATGAGACACTGATGAAGAGGAGGAAACGGAGAGGATGAAGTGGTTAATATTTTGCTGCAGAGGGAAAAGAGTGCATTTGCCTAGCCAGCCTAGCATACATACTTCTCCAAATCTTTTTTTATGAAGATGTCAGTCTAGTCATAGGTTATATGTCCCTGAGTTCAGATGGGTATGATTGACAGGTGGATTAACCAGGGATATGTGTGGTCTGTCGGTTTCAAAATAAATATGGCTGCTTGCAAGGTAAAAAGAAAGGTACACCGATTTTTTTTTTTTTTTTTTTCGTGCAATTTTGCATGCTTTTTTTTTTTTTTTTTTTACAGCGTATGAACGTGCATGTGTTCTGTGTCCTGATTGAGGGACTGTAGACCGCTGTCCATCAGTCTCCTTCGTGTAAATACAGATGCAATACAAATTTACATAAATGTTCGATCGCAGTGTGACTCTGAAGTGCTGTATGTTTGCAAGTTTTCTCCTCTACAAAATCCACAATGTCGATGAAACGCTCTGCACCGACAAATTTCAGAAACACTTTGGACTTAAAAGTGTTTCTGTGCACGAAGAGGCCGCCTCTGTGGATACCTCTAGAGCAGAGGCATGTGAACAACACATTTAAAGCGATTATCAAGGAAGAGGGATATAATATACAAAGGTTTAAACTTTGAGAGTGTTTAAACAAGAGAGAAATGCGAGAAAATGTTAATGCCTGTCTGAGAAAAGTGTATAAAGTGTGTGGTGAGGGTTTTACAGCCTTCAAACATATCTCTATTCGCCTATTGTGGGTTATTTTTAGAATGTAACCCCCGCAATAAATGAGAGAACACTGTATACAGAAACCAGGCAATATATGAATGGTATGAGAGGTTAAAACAGCCAAACAGAACCATTTTGAGCCTGGATTTAAACATTGTCAAAGTAGAGGCCTGTCTCACATCTTCATGAAGACTGTTTCAGGTTTTAGCTGCATAAAACTAAAACGCTGACTCCCCATGTTTAGTCCTGACTCTGAGCTCCAGCAGGAGGCCAGTCCCTGAGGTCCTTAAAGTGCAAGATGGCTCATATGGCACTAACGTTTCGGAGGTGTACTTCGGTGCTAGGCCATGGAGAGTATAGTGCACAGGCAGAGCTGCTTTAAAGTTATTCTCCGAACCACAGGAAGCTACTGCAGAGACCTGAGCACAGGACTTATGTGCTCGTACTTCCTGGTTCTAGTCAGGACAAAGTATAAAACAGGCAATTGAACTTAAGCAAGCTTTTATTAAAATTTGTCGAAGCATGTAGTAAATGGTTGTGCCTTGGTTTTAATGGACATGTCGTTATGTCTGCAAGATGGTCCCATAACATTAAGCAGCACACTGTCAGGACACAGATGGGGGCCAGAAAAATGAGTCGTCAGACAATTAAACAGGTTGTAAACAAGCCAACACTGTAATCAGATTAGTAAAGCTAAGTGAGCGTGAGCAAATTTATCTGGTGTGCTGGGTAGAATAGCTTTGACAAATACGCCATGTCAAACGCACGTCTTAATTAAAGTCTTATCTTGTATTATAGTTACGCCTTGGAGGTCTGAACTGTGCCAATTTGTGATGGTAGCTTTAGCTAGATAAGGCTTACCCAGAACAGAACAGAACAGAACAGGAAGAAGGGTGCTCTCCTCAGCCCATTACTGTCTTCCAGGGTGTTCAAATGCGTATGGAGCCAATGAATGTGCCAGAATTAGAAAAAATACACTTTTTTCACTCATATAAATAAATAAATGGAGCCATATGTTAACTTTATTGATCCCTAAGGACAATGTTTTTTTTTGTTTTTTTGTTTGTTTGTTTTTTTAAGTAGCAAAAAGGTCAAATAAAGACACATATATGTAGATGAAAAGCAGGAACCATGCAAAATATATCCACCTACATCCATTCAGTGACTTAAAATCAGAATATTAACCAATATTTCAACGATTTTCCAGGCTAAAACCAATCCCACCACCAATTCCAGGGCTTATACAGTTCAACCAATCTTCCTATATATTAACCATTACGCAAACCCAATTTGCACAGCCCATATGCCGTATACTATCCAGAATCATGCTAACAGGTTGTGTCTGCTTGTGCATGTACGATTGCACATAGGCTACGTCTCCTTTGCTTTGGACCAGGAAGCGAGTGGGCTTGCACCCGATGAGCCGATTACCTGCAGCATATGGTGCCTTGTGTGTGGTTCTTCTGCTCCACTGTTAACAGCTGGTGAGAACAGAGGGGGATGTGAGGAGTGGGAGGGTCAGCTTGGGGTAAAAAAATAAAATAAAAACATAAATATGCTTCGTCTGGACACGGGTGATTACAGTCTCCCTGGGTGAACATGCAAACGTGATATGAACAAAGGGCCAAAAGATTTCTATTACTGTTACCGAAAGCAGATATATTCTTAAAACAGATTTTTCGAAATGTTTTACGTTTGAAATGTTGGACTATTTTTATTTACAAGACATTAGCCAAGGTAATCCATCATTATGTGGTCCATTGTAGAAACATTTTCAGATTTATGGAAGTCAGGTTGTTATATTCTAACATTTCATACCAGCACGTAAGATTTGCTTCCAGATGTTTTGCCATATATTTCAATTGAAGAAAACCAACCGCTGAAATCTTGTCTATATAATACCCAGTTATTACGCTAAACTGTTTCTGTAAGTGTCAGTGTATTCCATCATTCAGCCATAAGTGGTTTAAGGTAGAAACTGCTTCAAAAGTCATCTCGACACATTTCCACATCATCCCTAAGCAATTTTCAATATGATGTGTTTGATCAATTTGAATCAAATTGAAAAAGACTTCTCAGTAGGAGTCCAAACATCTTGATTTCGAGATGTGGAGATCCTTACCTTTGAAACCTTTTTCTAGCTTGTTTGATGTTTCCATATGGACTTGAAAAAAAAACTTGAAAAATGTTTTTATCACAAACCGAAAACCAGCTAGCTATAGTTTGAGCATATCCTCCAGACTTGTTATCTGGATAAAGATTTGGTTAAGGGCGCCCTTCACTGCACTGCTCTGGACAGGTTGCCCCAGAAGGATGCATCAAAAGCTGTTCAAACTCCCAAACTAATAAACTGTAGAGTCTCATTGTTTTATTCTTTGTGATCCTTAAAAAGTTCCGCTGTTAGGACTGTGTAAAGAAGATCTGCTCTGTATTGCGTGTAATTCCTGTGGAGCCCTATCAGTCTTAACAGCACATTGTCAAATCTGATATACTTTTTGTAAGAAAGTCATTGTGCCCAAAGCATTTATTACATTACAAAAACAATGGCAACTGCAGGGGGTCATTTTTGTCACTGGGGCTACACCAACGCTCTCATTTTTGTGTTTTTTTTTTTTTTCTCCTGAACCTCCAGTAACTTTGAAATATCTCAAGTTTAATAATATACTAATCTAAAATGAGAAGGCTTTTTATTAGTGCATAATTCAGGCTCATTGATTATTTATCATAGCTGGCTGCATGTGGGACTGAGGACTGAGAGGTTAGCTAGCTACGGCTGTGCTACAAAAATAACCCATAAGACTTTGATTTGAATTAATTCTCAGTGGGTTTTGGCTGTATGTTCAGGAAAATGACTTTCTGCATCGCGTCTCTATCAAGTCCCTTCTTGGATAACTTCTAAAACAATCTTTCCCAAAGCAGGGCATTTTCATCGTATTCGCGCCGTTCAGCGTCTGTGTCTGGCTCTAAATCACTTTTACTGCTCCCCGTCGCCAGTCCTCCATTTTGTCTTTGTCACTTTGTGAGTAATGGACGTCCAGAATGAGCCCTGTGTTACTTATTGATCATCTGTGCTTAATTAAACTTCTGAAGTGACATTTGGGACACAGTTGTTGACCGTACTGGGGATTCTTTATGTTAGATATATATACCACTACAGAGGACTTGTTTAAAAGTTTTCCATGTTTTTTTTTTTTTGCATTGCTGTTTATTTTGAATGCATTACTGATATTTCCTTTTTCATAGTGGCTAGTGTATGGCCCAATGGTTGTATATTCCAAACTTTTTGAATGGGTCTCAGAACGATTCGGATTATGATTGAAAAAAATGTGTGTTTGCAAATGTTTTGTGCAACATTTTGTACAAATTGCACACAGTGTTAGCATTTGCACTCTGTTTGTTTGAGATATTGATCATTGATTGGTTAACAAGCAGGACAGAGTGCACCTTTAAAGTGGGACTAAACAGCTAAACTCCACCCATAACCACATTGTAAACGGAGATGCTAAAACTTGGAAGTACTTGGCTGACCAAAGAAAAGAGGGAGGAAGGGATGGGGTCTGGACATATGATGGAAAGTGTGATTGGTCAGGTATACACACTTCAAACCCCGCCCTTGCAGTCTGATGTTCATACATGGCTTTAATCTGGGCAGTCCTGCGTGATGTGACCTAGTACTTTAAATCACACTAGTAATAGACAATGCTATTAAAACACCACATATACAGAGTTATCTAGCAAAAAAAAAATAAGAAAAACTGTGTAGTTCCACTTTAAATGTTAGGAAGACATGATAATACATTTGATTAGAAAAAATTTATTATGCACGATTGCTAAAGAAATGGTCAAATATCTGCTTAAACGAGGATAATCTAGGGTTCGTTCATGCTTGTCATAGTTTGTTTCTGGTAAGAGCTCAACTTCAGTTCAAATGTAGACTTGGTTTAGTCCTGTTCTAGTCCTGGTCTTGGTTTAGATCCAGATTAATTGATTAACACGGTCGTCGTCGGTTATGCTTTGAATAAACATACGCTTAAAACAGGGCAGGGCATCGCAGTCAACAGATACAGTCCCATTTAACTGCTCTGCCCACACAGTCTCCCCTGCTCTTCTCTGAGTGGGTTCACAGAAAATAAATTGATTTCTCTGTAATTATTTGCATAATTGTGAATCGTGTTACTGTGACACTGCTTTTGTTGAGTCATTTTAAATTCACACCTTACCCCTGATTATTATTGTTGTTGTTGCATAATCGATTACGACCTTTCTAGGATGTTTTCTTGGTGGTTGGAAAGTAATTGACTGAATAGGTCATACATATTGAAAGTAATGTGCCAAGTAAAGAGACATTATTTGCACTGTTTGGTCGAGAATTTGCCCCTAAACTGGAAGATTGGCACTTCGAATTGTTTCAAGCGTTGATGTTGTGTCCTTTGGCAAGACAGGTGTGAGTCAAGTTGGACTGAGGAGTGAATAAATAAATATTGTGTTCTTGGTTTTGTTATTACAGTGGTCCCTCGTTCATCGTGGGGGTCATGTTCTAAAAAATAATCCTCAGTAGGTGAAATCTGCGAAGTAGTCAGCTTTTTTACAATTATTATATATGTTTTAAGGCGGTAAAACCCCTCACCACACACTTTATACACTTTTCTCAGACAGGCATTAACATTTTCTCACATTTGTCTCTCGTTTAAACACTCTCAAAGTTCAAACCTGCATAGATTATATCCCCCTTCCTCGATGATCGCTTTAAATGTGTGCACAGAAACACTTTTAAGTTTAAAGTGTTTCTAAAATTTGTCGGTGCAGAACATTTCATCGACATTGTGGGTTTTGTCGGGGAGAAAACTTGCAAAAATACAGCACCTCAGAGTCACACTGCGATCGAACATTTATGTAAATTCTGTACTGTACAGGAGACGCTGCACGAAGGAGATTGATTGACAATGGTCTACAGTCCCTCAGCCAATCAGGACACAGAACACAATGCAACGTTCCTAAAAAAACAAAGCATGCAAAATTGTACACCGCGAAAGGTGAACCTTGAAACAGTGAGACCGCGAAAGGTGAAGTGCGATATAATTAGGGACCACAATTTTAATTTTGATTCAATCATTCATCAAAATTAAGATTTGTGTGTTTGGAATTATCACAAATGCCAATGCTGTAGTTTCAACCTGTGCAAACCTGTAATGAAATGTATTCTTGTTTTAGTTTAGGACATTGACAGTCTTTATTTTTAAACGTGATATAAAAAATGCATTCTAACAATTATGATCCATGAGGCCAAGCACAGACTGTATAATGTTGCCTAAATGCACATACCTAACCTGCTTCCAAATAGAAAGTGAGAATGGCTCTGCATGATCCTGGTATTTTTATTTCAATATTGTGTCTGTAACTTCAAATATGAACATTAATAACAGACAGATCAGACGCTTCTTTCCCTGAGGTTGCTCCAGCTGGCCTTCGCAACAGGTTTGATTGACAGCGTTGCTAACTGCCCGCTCCCTGCTAAATCAGCGATGCGGGCAAGAAGGGGCATTACCTTCAACAGCCTCGCTCTGAATTGGATCTTTGATAGGTGTGATACTCGTGATCAGAATCCCAAATATGGAATTTGACTCCAAATTCGCCCCCATAACCGCTCGCCTCGATGTCCTCCATTTGACTGGAGCCGAACGCTATGGGTGATGTCACACTCCCTTAGTCCACTTCTTTTTTTTTTCTGCGAGAAACACAGTTTCTTTTCATTTTTAGAGCCTTTTTTAACCAAAGGCATATTACTGATAATAATACATTACAACAAAGTGAAACTTGTCCAAACATAATTCTCCCTTGTGCACCCTGTTGTCCTTCACCCATTTGCTATACACCTTAAATATATCTAAGCGAACACATTATTCAGCAGGATAGACTCCCATCGCTGGGAGGACACTGACATAAGTTGCCACAGGAGCCAATAAAAACATTTTTCAATCCCAAAAAGCCCTCAGTCACCTTGGGCCCAAACAGAAATGCAAAAACAGCCATGAGCATACGCCGCCCCGCATGTTTTGATCAGATCTGTCCCTGCAGTGTCTCTCATAAACAGGGCACACGCTGCAATACGGAAAAAATAGAGGGAGGAAAGGTTACAGATATCACAGGGAAAGCTATATGTGGCAAAACAACAATCACCCGGTACACTGCCTGTGGGGTCTGTGTACAAGAAGGATGGGGACGTGTTGCAAAGTTGAACTAGCATTTTTTGGTTGTTATATAACGCTCATTTGTTTGGATCCTCTATAGCTGTCACCACATTGACAGTTACTCTTCCTGGGGTCCAAAAATACAAACACAGAGCAATGTACATTATACAATTAAAATGCATATCTACAACGGCGTATAAGGGCCATTTAAAAAAAAAAAAAATTCTGCGGGTGCTACGAGAATAAAGTTGTAGCATTTCTACATTAAAGACGTAATTTTATGAGAATAAACTTGTAATTTTATGACAATATAGGCTCCAGTGCATGAATGAGTAGACAAGTGCGTTATGCGTTATGGAGAGATTGGAGTATTTTGTTCGGATATACTTTCAACTGGGTTTAAGCACAATAAAATACTGTGTCTTTTATCCCACTATCACCACACTATCATCAGTCTAAGTACTTTGAAGCGACACTGCAAACGTTTGAGTTTGTTTTGTCAGAGGAACCATATGGATTTGGAATAAATTGCAACTTTTGTGGAAGAGGAACTGTCTGAAGTGGTGGACAGCAGGGGTGAATTGTCCATGTTCCTTTAGAGTTTGAAAGATGTCCATCCAAAATTGAAAGCATTTACGCAGAACTCCCCACCAAGACTCTATTCTCTGATTGGCGGCGCTGCATCCATAGATGAAGCTTTGATCTCCAGCAAATGCGTCGGTGTGGTTTCTACACAAGAGCCGTTGCATGTCGCGGACATGTGAATTTTCTGTACCTGGATCTGCCCGGAGTCTCTGTGGACACCCTCCAGCAAGAGTCACTGTGTAGATACAGTAATCTGCATTTACTGTCGGTTCGCTGTTCGTGACGTGCCTCCATCCACATAATGTGAGACTAAAGCATCACTACAGCTATTTATGCAAACACCACACGGCTTCAGTTTATCATATGACTCCAAATGCCACAGTACATTTGGCCCTTGCGCTGTATTGTGTCTACCTCCATTTGGAACCAATATTTACAGTAAAATTCAAACAGTTTCTTGAGAAACAACAAATCTTTTCTGGATAGCTCTATGGTGTAACAACCAATCCCCCTGCAGTTGACCACTTAAAGCCAGTTCCACTTCCACAAAAGTAGCAATTTATTCCAAATCCTTATGGTTCCTCCAACGAAACAAACTCAAACGTTTGCAGTGTCACTTCAAAGTACTTAGACTGATGATAGTGCATAAACTTTGTATTTATTTTATTAACAATTAATATGTATTTATTATTTTATGTTTGGTTAAACTACATTTACTTTAATAATAATGTCGGTTCCTATTGTTGTGGTACAGCGCATTTGTGGAGCGAACCGAGAAATGTAGCGAGTGTGAACGCACACGGGGCGCGCATGTGTTGAAAAGTTGAGTTGTTAAATAAAGAACATGAGCTGTACAGTGTCCTGCCATGTTGGTGTATGTTAGCAAGAAAAACAGTAAGAAGGTACAATATATTAAATCTAACTGTAACCCGTCATACCCACAGCCTCAAGAGACTGGGGAGATCAATATTTTAGGGTTACAGTATTTAGACTGATGATAGTGCATAAACCACAGTTGAAAGTCCAAACTCTCCATAACGCATAACGCACTAGTCTACTCACTCACACACAGGAGCCTATATCCTCATAAAATTATGACTTTATTCTCGTAAAATTATGACTTTATTCTCGTAGTACTATGACTTTATTCTCGTAAAATTAAGACTTTTTCTGGCTTTGACTTTATTCTCGTAAAATTACGACTTTAATGTCAAAATGCTACCACTTTTTTCTCATAGTACTCGTAGAATTTTGTTATTAACCCTTATACGCCGTCGTACATATCACATGAACAACAACCAATATATTTCTCTAAATTGTTGGATGAGAACTATGTGGAACCAACTGCCTGTAACCATCCCAGACAGTTGTTTCTCTGTCATGGTTCAGCATCAGAGAGACAGAAGGAACTAAGTGGGTGGGGCTTACAAGCCATTCTTAAATTCACTGTCCAAAAATGTGTAATACAGTAACACCCATCTAGAGAAGGTCATGTGTGAGGGGAAGGGCATCTGATCATAAATCTGTGTCAGCAAAATGTAATGAGTTTGAATAAGTGCCTTATACAGAGTAACACTAGTGTAGCATATAATCAGAGCAGTTTTTTGGCCACTGCATGTCATTTTATGTTATTTCTTTTTCCTTTGGCACTCGTCAATTCTGCCTGAAACTACAACAGAAATATATGCATTGCCATTCTGTTTTAGCAATTGCTTTCAAATTAGTCTCCAACAGTAACCTTGCACAGCAAGTTGGATTTGTGAGTTCACAAACTCACGAGAATCCATCTTGGCATGTGCCCGCTGTGAGGATAATCGGGTGGGCGGACCAATCACAGGGCATGATTGAGGTTTGTGCGGAAGCCAAAGGCGAAGCGCCCAAGCAAAGCAAACAAACATGGCGACCTGACAGACGTACTTCAGCCTATTTTAGCGTCAATACAGACTATTGTATTTGTTTGATTGCTTTTAGTGAGAGTCATCCCAGATTGATAATGTGTAGACATCAGTTCAGAGCCCAAAATATATCAATCTGAGTGAGTCAGGTTAATTCAAGAGGGGAAATGATCCATAACCCAAATCTCTGTCACCTAATAGTTTTCAGTGGTTAAATAAATAAAGTGACACCGTCTTGTACGACTAGAAAACCAATCTGCTCTTGTTGCCTTGAGAGTGGTGTGGTCAGGAGTCATTACCCTGTCAACGTCAGATCACCCTCAGGACTGAACTCAACCCAAAGCCTCATTAACACAATTATTTTTGGCTCAGCACAAATTAACTGCTCTGACTCTGGATGCGGCCGCAGAAATGCCCATAAGAGAGGACTTGGAATGGTCAGCTGTCTGAGTCAAGGTTGTCACTAAACTTACTTACTTTTTTATATATTTCATGTATTTATTTAATTTAATGCCATTTAATTTAACTTTTTGTTTCATTTTTATTTTTAACAATTTATTTAACAGGCTGAATTGTGACTGGAAATGTGGGATTAAAGGAATTTATTGGCCAAAAATGACCTAATTAGTTTTAATGAGACAAAATCCATATTAACATTTTTAGCAGAAACAAAATCTTTGGAATAATTGACTGCTTTGTTGACAACACAAAAAAATTAGATGTTATTTATCTGTTCGGGGATAAACTTTGACACTCGACCCCAGTGGGTAGAGATGCATTTGCTAGGGTGGGTGCTGTAGTCAAGAGGAGGAGATGGAGAAGGTGAGGAGGCTGCCGCTTTTGCAGTCCGTGAAGAAAAAGAGCAGGAAGAACTGGAGGCAGAAAAATAATGTGTATTAATAAATGTGATTGGCTGAAAAGTTAGCAGGGTTTATTCTTGGGGATGTCACACTATCAAACTCTCTCATCTATCCGTCTCTTTCTCTCTACTCTCTCTCTCTGTCTTTCTCTTGTCTCCTCTCTGCCCTCTCTCTCTCCCCCCTCTCTTTATCTCCCTCTCTCCTTCCTCTCTCTGTCTCTTTCAGTGCCCGTCTCTGCATGGATGCACTTGTCTCCATATGGTCCTGCTCTACCTGCTCTGCTTGTGTTGTTCTGTCCGATCCACTTGGAGTTCATGGCCCTTAAGAGGCAGTTTGTAGTTGGAGATTTGCCCCATTGTCTTTTGTCTGTTAATGCACTGGCTTGTGTCCACTTTTATTCTTTTGCTCCATCAGCTGCAGTTCAGAATATCAGAGGAGATAGGAACTACATGGACACATCTGAAAGTTGAATAACACTAGACAAAGGGCATTTGAGGTTGGACACAGGAAGTTTGCATTGCAGAATTTTGACATAATATCTAAATACAAATTGTATCTAGAATTCATTATATTGTGTGAATATGTCAAACCTTCATATGAGCAACACAGTGCTGTATGTGGCATTTCTGTACCTGTAGGAAATGCCACAGCCCCATGGGACAGAATGTGTATATGTATTACAAAGAGCTGGGGTGTCCACTGGGAGACACATTGGCCACAACAAAATATGGGTCGGTGTCAGGGCGACCAAAGAGATTCAAGATGTCTGCACAACCCGAAGGAGATGCAACAGAGCAACCACAATGCACAATGTAGCATGGAGGAGGGTCAGTGGTTCATTTCCTTCCCTTACAGCCCTTAAATTAAACATAGAATAGTAAATAGGTATGACAAAATGTAAGGCATCTTGTATTTCCGAGCAGTGCATTTGCTTTGTCTTTTAGTTGATTGTAACATTGAGATACCTCGTAAGAAGGAACGAGAAGTAGAAAAGACGGGAGGTCAAGAGGGCAGCAAGAAGACGGAGAAGAAGGAAGCGGAGGAAGGTAGCGGAGGAAGGAAGCGGAGGAAGGAAGCGGAGGAAGGAAGCGGAGGAAGGAAGAGGTGTGTGTGTGGTTTGGCTCCCGAACTTAAGATGACTATGAGCTCAGTTTTCCTTTGAGGGCAGGTTCCCAATGGTGTAGGCAGTTAAAATCAAGTGAAAAATGTTTTCTGTCAAAAAGCCTTCTAAATGTCTAAACTTTGCTGCTCTAAACTTTGTGATGATATTGTGTTTGCATATTGCATCACTGTCTTTAAAAGGACTTATTATGGACACATTATGCCAAATGGACTTTTGTCATTTGGCATAATGTGTTATAACATTGTTCCCTCACCAGATGTACCTGAAATTGTATTTTTGCTTCATTCATCCTTGTTGGAGTAATCTGCTGAAGTAGCTCACTGTGTTTGAAATTTCCCAGGATTGTTACGTCACAAGTAGCAGTTTTTAAGTCTAAGCATTTCTGGTCTCAAATCGTGTTTATTACTGCTTGCTTATCCCGAGCATGTTGGGGCATGTTCATAATGAGCAAAAATGTGGTGTTCCTCATGGTTATTCCCCCTGCTGCCAGTAGATGGTGCCTTACACCAGACTTTTTTACAACGACATAAATATTTTAAGTTCTAAAGCATAAGAGGCCAAAGCAAAAGTACTCAAGAGCATGTTTAAAGGTAAATAACAATACAATGAAGGCATAATATGTTATTTAAACATGCTATTTTTAAGTGTGGACCAGCTGCTGAACTTGACTTGAATCCCACCACAGTGATTAATAATATGAAACATGTTGGACTCATAGTGCATTATAATAGATCATAGCCTTCCAGACTCCACATGCACTGAGGAGTGAAGCACAGGTGGTCTTAGCAAGATAAAAGACGGCTAATTTCACATCATTTATCTCCCCCTCTGGAAAGGACCCAGGCAAATCTCTGAGCATGAGACAAAAGCACTGAGTCTACTGCATTAAGATGTATCAGAGCACTTGGGCACTTATTAAAGTTTAAAATGGACGTCTCATCGCTTCTTATTTGGAAATTCTCTTAACCAGACAGGTTCAGAATACAGAGAGAGGGAGAGGCAATAGGGGCGGGGAGTCAAACATGGATCAGTGGTGTGAGTAGCATACATTTCCTCTGTGTCCCTGTGTTTCCTTGAGGAGAGACAGCAGCGGTGACAGGGGCCCCGAGGGAGAGGGCATCCGGGGGCCACACACAGAGGAGGAGCCCACACAGGAGCAGACTAGAATAATTCAACAGTTGAGAAGACAAATATAAAAGACATGCAGAGGAGTGTGGATTGTGTAGACTATTAATGACATCACTTCAAAGTATCGCATCTGTTTGCTCATTTGCGCTTTGTATTTGTCAGATGGTACAAGCAGGTGAACTCTTAAGCATGTTGGATGGTGGAGAAACCATTCAAAAGTGAGTTCAAAGTGCGTGAAGTAGTGGTGCTCAAATGTTAGGTGATGCCTTGTGTTTGTGTACCTGCCTACCAAATCCAGGCTGATCTTTATGTATTTTTTTATGTATTAGGAGTATCAGTCTGGCCACCACACTCAATGTCAAGTCTCTAGCCTAAACCAAACATGCACGGTGCTGATTGGCTAATCCACCTGTCAATTACGCCCATCGGAACTTTTCACTTGTGTCCAGACTCACATCTTTGTAAGCAGCGCGTATTCTACATCAATTTGTGTACAGTCGCTTCAGCCGAGTCCCCGCTGGCAGTAGCACTAGGACTGTCACAATAATCACTACATCGACTTATCTTTCAGTATATGAAAGCTGGAACAATATATTTTGATCCTCAATAGTTATCATGGGCACTTTTTCTTTACAAAAGTGGAAAAGTTTGGAGTATTTTTGTTATAAAGTAGTGTCAGTTTTATCGTGTATCGCAGTATTTCTCTGTAACATTTTACTGTGATTCAAAATGTGTTACCATGACAGGTCCATATCCATATGTAAAGGAGCTGAAACATGAAACAAACGAGTGGTTCTTTCTGCTGTAACTCTGCACAACGTGGGCATGGAAGAAAGACTGTAATGTGGTTATGGTCTCTCTCTCTCTCTCACTCTCTCTCTCTCTCTCTCTGTCACTCCCGTTTTCTCGCTCTCGCTCACTACCCCTCTCTCTTTCACTCCATCTCTTTCGCTCTCTCTCACTCCCCCCTCCCTTTCACTCCCTCTCTCTCCCTCTCTCTCTCACACCCTCTTTCTCTCACCCCCATCTCTCTTTCACTCCCTCTCACTCTCTCTCTCTTACTCCCTCTCTCTTTCTCTCTCTCTCACCCCCCTCCTCTCTCACTCTCTCTCTCACACACCATCTCTCTTTCTCTCTCTCTCTCCTCCTCTCTGTCTCTCACTCCCTCTCTCTCTCTCACCCCATCTCTTTTTCACTCCCTCTCACTCTCTCACTCCCCCCCTCTCTTTCTCTCTCCCTCTCTCTCTCTCTCTCACTGCCTCTCACTCTCGCTTTCTCTCTCACTTTTTCTTTCTCTCTCTCACCCCCTCTCTCTCTTTCACTCACTCTCTCTCTCTTTCTCTCTGTCTCTCACCCCCCTCTCTAACTCCCTCCCTCCCCTCCCTCTTTCTCTCTCCCTCTCTCTTTCTCTCCCTCTTTCACTCCTTCGCTCTCACTCCCTTTCTTTCTCTTTTTCTCTCTCTCTTTCTCTCTCACTCCCCCTCTCTCTCTTTCTCTCTTTCTTACTAAAGTGGAAAAGTTCTTCGTGGGCGTGGCAGAAGGACTGTAGTATGGCGATGAACTGCCTGGAGTGTTCACTTAGCAATTTTGTAAATACATTTGAACCTTTTCATGGCTGTGGCTGTTTTAGTTTAATAATAATAATAATAGTATAGTATAGTATATAGTATAAGTAGATTTTTTTTTTTTTTTTTACTTTAGATTAATTAATTGCAAATATTTTCTAGCTAGTAGTTAAAAGTACAGTATGTGACTTTCTGGAGGTGGGATGTCACCTGCATGATTCCATAGTAAGAGAAAGTTAAAAACCATACTTAGGAAGTAAAAGAAAAAATCAATTCCTTCAAATGGACAAAAAGTTATTTGAGTGAAGACATTTGGCTGCTCATCCAAGCCGCTTCTTCAGTTCGGGTCAGATTACTGGTGGACTCTGCCTTATATCTATCTGAAGGCAGTGCCCACTTTTTGTCCGCTTGACAGAATTGAATTTTTGGATCATATCTGGACTGAGGGATTACACAGACATACTTATGAAGATTCTCCGTGGCAATAGATGAGTTTTCATGCCATACTGTGGAAGAAACAAATAACATCTCTATAGAAACAAGGAGGAGAATGTGGAGATACAACCAACAAATCAGTTTTTAGCAGAAAAGTTGATCCAAAGCAATTAGCAAAATGAAAAATACATTGGTTCAACATTAATAATTAAATGAAAAGAAGGTCAACCATACAGTTTTTGAGTGTAATTGTCTTTCATATTTGCTTGTGGACACAGTTTATTGGCATTGCGTCATTGACTTTGTATTGGAGCGGAACAAGGGTAATGGGTAAATGAGGAGTGAAATGTGGGCTGCTGATGGGAGCAGAGCAGACACCTGACAAATGAGAGGAGACCACCACAGAAGACACAAGTCATCTCTCTTCAACGCACAGCCCCAAAGTCAAAAGGCTTTTAAGAGGTCAGGCCTGAAACACGTGCAGGGTGAGAGAAACTGTTCCACTATGTTTGACTGTACTGCGCCACAAGATCAAACTTCATAAAATACATCTCAAATTAAATATTGGGTTCAACTTGACAAAAAGTGGTCGTCTATGTAACTTTTCCGGTTATACTTTGCCTAAAAAGTTCCACAGAATGACTTTAAAGTTACATATTTATGGAGAGACAAGCACGAGGTGTCACTGAGCCAAATTACAGGTAAGATCTTTGGAGAGGCGACCCTGCAAGTAAGAATGCGCATTTTCTAGATGTTTAGAAATTAAGTGAATGCAGTAGATAAATTAAATGTGATACTGTGGGACATTTCAGACAAAACAAGACATCTCCACGGAGACAAGCAGCCAAAACTACTACAAATAAATACACCGAATTGTTTGAAATTGTTGTTCTGCCTCTCGTTACAGTTGACCTGCCCTCTGTAAAATGCAGGTCCGTGTCAGAGCAGGTGCTAATGTGTGCGCTCTGTGGGTCAGGAGGCCATCTTGTTTCCTGCCGTAATGGTCGGATGGGGTATCAGCTCTGTAAATAGAAAATCAACAATTACAACAGTGGCCTCTTGGGTCAAAGTGCTAGAGTGGGGCAAGAAGATGGGACCTGTTCTTGTCACTTGTCTAATTGCAGCCAGGTTCAAATCGTCACCTTTAGGGACCATGTTCTCTCTTTGTGGCTCTATGTTTATGCATCATTTCATATTGACACTGGATCATTGGGCAGGACACAGCAGCCAGGAGGAAAATTGAGCTACTGGAAAATCTGTGAAAACCAATGCAAAACGAGCCAAATGACAATAATTTGTGTCTCTCTCTCTCTCCTCTCTCTCTCTCTCTCTCTCTCTCTCTCTCTCTCTCTCTCTCTCTCTCTCTCTTTCTCTCCCTCTCTCTCTTTCCCTCTCTCACTCTATTTCTCTTCCTCTCTTTCTCTCTCTCCCTCTCGTATCCTCTTTCTCTCTCATTCCCTCTCTGTCTTCCTCTCTCATTCCCTCTCTCTTTCTCTCTCACTCACTCTCTTTCTATCTCTCTCTTTTTCTCTCACTCCCTCTCTCTCTCTCTCTCTCTCTCACTCTCTCTCTCACACTCTTTCTCTCTCACTCCCTCTCTCTTTGTCTCTCTCTTCCTCTCTCACTCCCTCTCTTTCCCTCTCTCTTTCTCTCTCACTCACTCTCTCTCTTTCTCTCTTCCTCTCTCACTCCCCTCTCTCTCTCTTCCCCTCTCTCTTTCTCTCTCTCACTCACTCTTTCTCTCTTCCTCTCTCACTCCCCCTCTCTCTCTCTTTCCCTCTCCCTTTCTCTCTCACTCACTCTCTCTCTCTTTCTCTCATCCTCTCTCACTCACTCTCTCTCTCTCTCACTCTCTCTCTTTCTCTCTCTCTCTCTCTCTCTCTCTCTCTCACTCCCTCTCTCTTTCTCTCTCACTCCCTCTCTCTTTCTCTCTTCCTCTCTCTCTTTCCCTCTCTCTTCCTCGCTCACTCCCTCTCTCTCTCTTTCTCTCTTCCTCTCTCTCTCTCTCTTTCTCTCTCTCTCTCTCATTCACTCTCTCTCTCTTTCTCTCTTTCTTTCTTCCTCTCTCACTCCCTCTCTCTCTTTCTCTCTTCCTCTCTCACTCCCTCTCTCTCTTCCTCTCTCTTTCTCTCTCACTCACTCTCACTCTCTTTCTTTCTTCCTCTCTCTCTCTCCTCTTCTCTCTCTCTCTTTCTCTCTCACTCACTCTCTCTCTCTTTCTTTCTTCCTCTCTCACTCACTCTCTCTCATCCTCTCTTACTGATGCAGACAACAATTTTGCCTTGTTTTGACCTGAGCTGCTTATACAATATCTGTTGTGGGGCAAGACAAATTTTGCTCAAATACATGGGGAAAAAGAAACAGAAAAGAACTCCACACACCTTCACTAGAATCATTTGGATAATTTCAGCTCTGGAGTTGCCAATCTCTATTAAACGTAAAAGTAAAAAGTAGCTGTTAACTTGAAAACTAGAGCTAGAGACATCACAAGGTGGAACAGAGCATTTCAGATGGAGACTGGAGACAGACTAATAGTGCAGGGTTACTCAGACATTTGTGAATGAAACAAAACAAAACTCCAGGTATGTGTTTGATGAGGTAACAATTTTCTAACATATATTAAAGCTCATAAGAATGAATTCTGCGTGATATAGGGCCTTTAGGATTTGATTGAATGTGATGTGTTTTGGACATGGTGCATTCAGGGGCTGCTAGTTTGTGGGTAAAATCAGCGCCCGAGGTCATTCCTCCTGCTGTTTTTCTCTCACACTCAGAAGCCGGACAGATAAGAGTGAGTGGATTGCCTCATGCTAATCAGTAGCTGGGGGCGCTGGTGCTAGTCCTCGGGGGTAAACGATAGCTATTGGCGTCCTGCGGAGCGTTGCATGGGACATGTGAGTGAGCAGCGGTGGAGCCTGCAGCCTGCTGAGTTTGAACTGAAGGATGGACACAAGTTCAGCGGGAACTATGGATCCTAAAGAGAGGAGATAGCATGGCTAAAGAGCCACAGCTGGGTGCTGTTGGACTGATACATTAGTGTATGTTTTTTTATTATGTGATCTAAAGTAGAGCTCTCTGAACTCCAATTTTTATGCTAATTACTTGTCTGCATGTTATTGTTTACTTGATTTTTGTTGCTCAAGCTCTAAATATAGCTGCAAAAATATAATACTGTATTGAATATTATATTAATAATATTAAAGTGGACTTCAGTGTTTTGGCATGTCATTTTTTGTATCTATTTATTATTTAAGATGTACGTTTTTAATTAACATATTATATAAGCCATTCCTATGGAATAATAACTACGTTTTAACACAAAGCTATTGTACTGTTAACACCATTTGATTTGCAATTGTTAATAACTATCATTAACTGTTAGTAACACTAGGTAGTACTATTATTAACAATACACATTGTCAGAATTAGTACCATAACAAGTACCTCAAACTACCACTGTAAGTACTACCGTGTGTGCGTGTATGACACACATTCACATTTTTGAGCAGCGAGATGAATATATTTATTAACACTATGCCATCACCATGGAGACAGGCATGTGGTGGACTCTTCAACATTTTTTTTTAAATTGAAATGACATGGTGCATCTTTAATTCTGCTCACTGAGCTCCAGTCCAGGGCCCTTCTGTTTGGGTCAGCCCACCTTGAACATCAGGAGCAGTCTGTTTCCTAAAAGCTTCCTGTGCCTCCCTCCAGACCATCTGCTGCCCCACAGGCTCCGCACTGCCCCACTGAGACTGATGGAGACTAGGCCCTAGTCTCTCTGCTCCTCCTGTCTCACTCCAGAAAGAGAGAAAAGACAAAACACAAAGAATGAAAGAAGACTGCTACCATCACCTGATAAATCTAGCATGATATATGTGGTATATGAAAGCCATAGGTCGTAGAGTGACGGCAAATTAGTACTGTTCCCATAGCGATTTGAATAGAAAAGCACACAGGATGTTATTACACCCATCTTTTCTGTTATTATCATAGACTGTATAAAGAAGTGGACGAGGGGAGTGTGACGTCGCCCATAGCGTTCGGCTCAAGTTAAATGAATGTTTTTAATGTTATTTGTTTTTCCATTTGTCCTT